>JBBKCR010170986.1:0-27758 GCA_037577295.1 Ladigesia roloffi | reverse complement strand
CTGGTGTGTGGGTGGGTGTGAGAGAGAGAGAGAGAGAGAGAGTGTGTGTGTGTGTGTGTGTGTGTGTTTAGAGAGAGAGTGTGTGTGTGTGTGATTGAGTGTAAGTGTTGGGGCTGTCTCCAGTCTCCCTTCCCACAGACTAGCAGATGGCCTTGATTCCTAATCACAGTCATGGCGCTTAAGCACCAAATCCTCACTGGAACAGTACAGCACAGGGGGGACTTTAGCCTGCATCTCTTCATACAATACACACCACCCTGTCCCACTTCCCTCAGCGCTCAGTCCCTACCCCGTCATTCGAATCATTACTGTCACAAAGCTGAGATGAAAAGTGGATAAGCAGGTGCGTAACAGACTTTCTCTCCATCACGATTTCACTTACGCTTAAGTACTCTGAATGGCAGCATAACGTGAAATGCTCAGAATATTTTGTTTTGTACTCACTCTGTATATGAACTTTTGGAGGCCCAGGCACACTCATGGGAGTAGTAAGACACTTACACATATTCCCCATGGGAATTTTGCCCCCTTAATTTCTACTCATGATCTTCCCTACTGATCAAAACTAGAGAAAAGTGTATTATTGTAAGAGTAACAGGGGACAAATGGGACACTTCTGATCTAAATTTAACCATACACATTTAGTTCCTAAGGATCAATACTATTAGAATCTACTGGTCAATGAAATATTTTGCTCAGTCTTGTTGCATAAGAAGCACATACACACACATACCTACACACACACACACACACATTCTTGTGACTATTGGAAGAGCAGCAAATATATGTGTATTTTAAACCTTACACTACATGTGGAATCATTTGGATTTTAAAGGTCAATAAATGGAACACTCAGGAGCAGCTGCACATAAAGCATAAGGTCACCAAGCCCAATGCCGAGCGTGGCCTAGAGCTGTGCTGCATGCTCTGGAGTGATGGAGCATCCAGTCTCTGTGGGATGAACTAACCATCCATCGTCCAACCATTCATCTCACTACTTCTCTCAGTAATCCTCACAGTACTAGGCAACAACCTTCAGTTTCACCAACATTTGAGGACAGTTCCTTCTCTTGTAAGGTTTTGTTATGACAATCATAATTTAAACAGAAGAGCAACATGTTTTCACACTTCAGATATATGCATGAAAGCATTTCAGGATCGAGAAAAGAGAATGAGCAGCCTAAGTGGTTTTTATCTTCCTGGTGTACTGGGTCTCTCTCTTTAATATATTCATGAATGTATGAATTCTTTATCATCCAATGCAACCAGTCCCTTGTACAAGAACCCCTCTCTATGTGCTGAGCTTATCATGAGATAAGCCAAGTCTCCAATTAGGTTCCAGCAGAGAGTAGCACTCAGTCATCAGGGGTCCAGCCCCCACTACCATCAGCACCCACAAGAGGGCCCATTCTGTAATCAGTAACGCAATCAAGGCCTGCACCACCCGCTGATCCTCGGAGCTTCGCTAACACCCTACCACAGGCTTCTCACCGCAGCTATCAGTCCACCAAGGCAAGTTCGACACAAGGGCAGAAAAACCTACTGATTTACTGTGGCTGCTAATATGGGAGGGGATCAACTGTGGGGTTCAAAATGACTGTGGTGCGCCACTACAGACTTGTTTGCCAAAAAGAGCAAAAAAGGATATAAGTATCAAATTAGTTTTTAATTTTTAAACCCATAGTTAATCTAGAGGATCTAAAGTTGTGGTGTGCAGCCTCACTGTCTTTCCATTCAGCTAACCATGGTGTGATTTATTATTCAGTCTAATTATTAAAGTTCAGCAAGTCCCGTAAATTTTAAAGAGTTGCCCCCACGCATAAGATGGCCTAGCACATCGACTGAACTGGGATTTTGACAATTTAGGGGCCAAATCATCACCTTAAACTTTGCCATGTTCCTTAAATCTCTCTCTCTCACTCGTAACCACGTAATCCTCACTAGGGTCGCACGTCCACCATATTGCTTTCCTCCTGTTCTGCATCCTGGGACAAACTTTGCCTCAGGTATGACACTAAGACACACACCTGGCAGGCCACATGGTGTAAAAAACTGATTCCTCCGTGCAGACCACACTATTCCATTGCTTCTCTTTAATGAATGGGTTAAAATCACACTGGACGCTGTGCTGTGGTGTGTTTACTCGTAACAAATGGTTCTTTCACTTTTCACTTTATGTGTCCATTGTTTTGTCAGTGGACATGTGTCAGCGTGGACGCTCTGACTGGTCTGTGGCTACGTGGACTCATAAACAGTGAGCTATTATGCACTGTGTGTCCTGGCACATTTCATCCTAGCCTGCATGAAACTATTCAGCAATTTCTGCAGCAGCGGTTCTTCTTTGGGATCAGCTCAGCTACCCTTTGTTCCCTATGTGCAACAAATATTTTCGGGTTAACCATCCTTGGACCACTTTTGGTAGGTAGAAAAAAACTGGATGTTGGGATCACTGTTGTTTTGGAGAGGCTCTGCCCCGGTTGTCTTGTCATCACGATTTATTCCTTGTCACAGTCATTCAGATCCTCACACTGGCCAATTTCTAATTCACCACCGTGTTACATAAGCGCACAGATGTGCCGACACCTTCCCGAGTGTCCTGAAGGGGAGTAGACAAGACTTTCCACTCAGCCCTGCCTGCATGCTTCACGGAGCATCCCAACCTGCTTATGTTGAAGAGAAGGGCAACGTTGTAGTCAAAGAAGCTGCTTTTCACTCTCAGTTCCTCCCTCACAGTCGCGAAACCGGTAGTGCTTTAAGAGGAGGGGAGAAGAGGGGGGGACTAAGGGGAGTGAGGAAACCCTCGACACCGGGACAGGGAGGCTGCTTGGCGGTGAAAGCCCCCAGCACTGCTGGCTGTGATTGGCTGAGTGTGTTTGGGCACCCTCATGGGGAGAGACGGGATCACCACAGAAGCTTCGAGCTGCTGAGAGAGAAGAGCTTACATTTTTCATTTCTCCTTTCAGCGTCCTTTTGTCTCCCAGCACCGAGAGAAAAGTGGAGTCCTGTTTGAGGTGAGAACCTGCTCCGGGCTGCTATACTGAGGGATAAGCTTTTGTTCTATTGTTTTAAAGGGTGCACGCTATCGTTGCTGTAACGTGCTGCTGTTTTGGGTGATTCTTGTTTCTCTGAGGGGATTGTGTGCACAGAACCAACGCGCGATGTGCAGGCGTGTGTGTGAGCAGAAATCTGGGTTAGTGTTATGATGTGTAGTACACGGAGCGAGAGGGGGTACTGATGGAGCACATGGAGTAACCCTTCAGAAACACTACGAGCCAAATCTGCACGTAGGTGAAGTTCAGTTCCAGCAGACTGCATGGATGAGTTCTCCGGAGTCATGTTGGGAAAACACCACACCAGAGATTTAGTGTTTTGTTACGGCTTCAAAAATAATAATATTCTCAGTTGGACGCCCATCTGTATTTGTCACATTTAAATAGATTTTTAAAAATAAAAAGCTGCAAAAATATTGCTTGAGATGACATGCATTCATTGTATAATGTACTTATTATCAAGCGCTTATTAACGAAATAAATGCATTTAATTAGACATTTAACTACACTTCAAATAATATGTTTAGAATTAAATAATAAAGCAATAAGAGTTATTATTAATGAACAGTAATAGCGATTTGATAATGATAATGGTGATGTGACGACTAAGATTGTTAATAATAATGATACAGCAACAACAATAACTGGAACAACACTAACAATAATAAAAATAATAATGTTGTTATGGTTGACTTGGTATTATTATTATTATTATTATTATTATTATGAATAATAATGTAAATTATATAAAAAAAACATACGGTAAAATCTAGCAAAGTGTTGTCTTTTGATGCTTAACATAGGCTAACATAACATGAACACATTTGAAAATGTTGCTGCTTTCTTATTTCTTATTCTCAAAATCCTACTTGGAAGCCCAGCTCAGATGGCAGGCTACATTTTATGTGTAGTAAAGTAGAGCATTCAACATTCAGTAGTGTGATTACATTTAACAGCTGCCTTATTCTGCTATATACCACTTCTGAATGGCATGCCGGCTGTTTCTTCTAATGTTTGTGTGTCTATAGGATATGTGGGACGTGCTATGAAACCAAATGGAATCTGTGTGCAGTAGAATACAATTTTGCTTTTTTCAAGGCTACGTGTGAAAAACAAATGTCCAGCTGGAAGCGTAATGAGCTGCCAGGCTGGGAAACTGATAGAGGTGTTATTATGGCAGGCCCACCTGGGGACAGTACCATATTTGAGAGGGTTATTTACTGTTTGACCTGTTGTCTTGTGATCAAGGGTTGGAAGCGCTTGGACGAAAGCTAGTCACGAGAGTGATGAATTGAAAGTGCCTCGTCCGAATCCTTTGACGATAGATTGGCAAGATGCTGAGCCTTGGGAAATCCTCCTTCTTGCTTTCTGCAATCGTACTCCTTCTGTAGTAGAGCAGCAGTCTGCTTTAATGAGTCTATTAGACTGCACAGGGTATTAAGAAAGCTGTACGTGACCTGTTATTATAGCATGCAAGTGCTTGCAAACAAGATTGTGCTCATGTATAACCAAGGCACTTTTTGTGAGAGAGCATAATTAGCAGCACATCATTCAATTTGTAATTGTTATATCAAAATATCAAAAGCATTGGTCTTTTTTTCTGTATTAGTTTCTATATTGTTGTACCACAGAAGATTCACTTTACGTTACATGACAATTTGAGCGGACCTGAAGAAATTTATTTGCCTTCTCCTGTAAAGTTTTGGACATTTTTGACATAGATAATTTTGTCAGGACTGCGGCGATGTCTAGTCTGCCTTTAAGAATAAAAAAATGCTTCTGATTGTGGCCTATTTAATATTACTATAACTTGCGCTATTTGAATGTATCTTTACTGGCATTTGACCTGTGCACTAGCTGACTGAGTCTTATTGATGAACATGAGTTCATTGATCGCTGGGTCTCCATAAGGTCGGCTCGTGACAGGAAATCGTAACCTTGACAGGAAATCGTAATCTTGAAACTGAATAGAGTGCATCTGACTAGATGTGACTCTCAAAAATTGTACAACCACCAAAAGTAGTTGTAGTTGTTGTGCTGGGTTTAAATTGAAAGGGAATGGAAAATGATTCTCTGGCACAGCTTCATAAAACCTTTATTTTTAAAATGCCCATGGAAAGCTGACATAAATGAGACTACAATTTGAACTCGGTGTTCCTTGGGAGCATCATGTCCAGGGTTTGCTCAGTAACTACAGATGGAAAACAATGAAGGGAAAAGAGAATAATGACTTTACCCAGTGAGGCTGAGAGCGTGTTATGAATGAGCCTGTGGATTACAGAATCCTCTTCAGTGCGAGGCAGAGCCTGTGAGGGGGCTCTTCTCATTAATGATTGACAGTGCAGGGTTGCATGACTGTTGCCATCATCTGTCCAATCATCAATCAGAGCCTGGTTTATAGGTGGACTCTCTGATTACTGAGGCTGAGAGGATTTCATACCTGACGTGTGCCTGATGGATTTCACACCTGGATAAAATATTGCACTATATGGCAGGCTCATACTTGTATTAAATTTATGTGTGGCACATTCTGTAAGTGTTTGTGTGTATGTGTATTTTTGTGTGTGTGTGTGTGTGTGTGTGTATGTGTGTGTGTGTGTGTGTGTGTGTGAGCGTGTGTGTTTGCACTTGTATATTTATAATGACATAAAGTCACTTTTTTGGAGAAATCAGAGAAAAACAGGACTTACAATAGCAGGCACAAAACAACAGGGTCTTTTTACAAAAAGCTTCATTTTTTAAAAGGGTAAAACCATGTCCTTATGGTTCCTGAGCTTAAGGGTACCATTTTAGAAATGTTCTGTTATGTATAGGCACTTTACTACCTACTGTATATATATATTACATAAAAGACATATATATGAATTCATGTCCTGACCCTGGATAAAAACAAGAATGTGGCAGTTATCGTGTCTTAAAAATATCGTCCACATTGTATTTTCTAGCACGCATTCTATTTGAAGAGAAAAACAACCCTCAAGGACACACACATTTTGCATGCATGCATAATCTGTTATGACTTCAAGCGGTTTAGAATCGAGACTGTCCTCCAAATGATTCATTTAACTTGCGTGCCTTTTTCCCTGAAACTGTTTCCTCGCCACGGCCATTTCCTGGCTTGCCTTTGAGATCCAACTCACACACAGTGAACGCTGTTTGGTCCAGTGTGACATTTAACAGACCTCCATGCTCCTGGCACTGTTGCTTTTTGATTGGGGCATTAAAGGGCCACATTAATTACATCTTCTGCACCAGTGGCCCTGCTGAAAACATTTTACAACATGAAAAGTGAATTGTTAGTTATGACTTAAAGGTCTACAAATCTGTGCAACGGTCCAACTGACCTTTATATTTATGGAGCAATTATGCAGCAGCTTTTCTGAAAACAGGCTTATGCTGCATTTCCTGGCCTGATATGAGGATGTTCACATTTTAGTTTAGTTTTTTTGGCAATAATTCACTTTCCTGATAGCTCTAGCAGACAATGACATGCCAGATATTCTTACTTGACCATATGACCAATCTTCTCTTATCCCTTATCCATTATAATTTAACAGGTTGTTATTGTGCTTTTAAGCATGACACATGTAAATGAGCAGCTTTTTGACTGGCTGCTCTGTATTGTGCCTCGTTCAAGTCCAGACTGCTCAACACTGTATGACTTCATTGTAAATCGGTGGGGTTAAAATCCTGTATTTCTTCACATTACAAAAACAATTCATTCAAAACAGTTTTAAAGAGCTTAGTACCCATTAAAAAGGCTCCACAGGCTGGAGAGTATGTTTTAAAACTTCAACTTTAAATTACAATCTTTGAAAACATGATGTAAATGTGGGCCCTTTAATATGTTTCACAGGGTTAAACATGGTTAATACCTCTTATTCGTATTAGCATCCAAAAAGAATCAATAGGGCAACAAGTGTACATTCACTGAGAGGTCACTTTTCTGTCCTGTCACTGTGTGCCCTGCGGGTTTTTCAAGAAACAGCTGCGTCTGAGCAGGTCATTTTCATTCTTGGCACAGCGTAGCTTTAATAGGGTCCTGCACGCTTTCGCCTCCCTCGTTGCCTGTGCTGATCCATATGTTGCTCTGTTTATGTTTAGAGCCATTAGAGTGGGAAGTGGCTTTTATCGATTAGCTTTTGCAAAGGTCTACTCCCACTTACCATGTTATGCTGACTGAGAGGATGACAGTGTGATAAATCCTTGTATGCTACAGAAAGTATTTTTTACTTTAGATGAGACGTACAGATATCTGCTTTCTTGCAGCTGTTGTAGTTTTGGGGGATTCTGAACGACGCTTTCATTAAAAACCGGAACAGAGTCATTTATTGAAGCTGAATCAATTTTATACACCCTAGTAAGCAATTTTTTTGTGCGTGTCAGAGTGGTTTGTGGTTTGGTGACTGTAAGAGTGAATATAACTTCACTGTTGTTGAAGGCGGCCATTTAAGACAAACCACCCTGAGAGTAGGAGTGATGATGTAGAATCAGTTTTTGTGAAATTGCCCAAAATAAATAAAGAGGAGACTAATGCAAGGTCAGCCATCCTAGTAATGCTTTATAAATAGCCTGAAATTTCTTTCTAAAGCAGTAGAATCTTGTTTACCTTTACACCCTACAGGTAGACATACTGTGTCCTAAACCACAACAAGTCTGCGGAACCATAACGAAGGCTTAGATGTGGTTTGAGTTCGTTGATTGAAATGCTGATGATGTTTCTTATAGAAACAATTGATGATTTGTCTGTTTGACTGCATGTGTAAACTTTCGCAGAATTATTCCTTTAAACTATCCAGAGCAAAATACATATCTTTATCAGAGAGATCTTATAAAGAGCTTTAGTAAAACTATAATACGGCATGCTTTATATACCAAATATAGTGCAGACTTGTGTAGAAATCAATACAGTATTTTCCTGAACATGATTTGCCTTGGCACTTGCAATAACTGGAAATTGAAAGGCAGGGGTTGAGAGGCTTTGTGATGGATCATTAGATGATCCAACAGTGTAGAGAGTCGAATGAGAGTGAGATCATCTCTACATTTCTGTGCTGGATATTCTATGAATGTCTGCACTTGGTTTGAAACCCCAATCAGCCCTGTTCACTCAAATGCTACGGAGTCAGACGGCATGTTTAGTGAGCAATGAATCAATCGATTCTTTATAATGAAGACTTGTCTTCACAATGCAAGGAAAATAGGAGATATTGTAGAGTCATATCATGTATTACCATTTCTATTGTTTACAGTGGGGGGGGGGATATAAACTGAGATTAACTGACTTAAATTTAGCTAAACGTCTAAAGCTATAAAGTATTTGTGTCACTTTAGTGTTATGATTTAGCAGCCAGACATGATGCGCCCGCTTATGTATAATACACATTTCTAATTTGTTGCAGTAACAACCTCTACTTGATAAAAGCTTCACACTAGATGTTGCAACATTGCAGTGAGATCTTAATTTTCTTTCATTAAAGCAGAATTTAAATAAGGGTGTGTTAGAGATAGCAACGACCTGCTGTGTTTGGATGGAAGCACTTGTGTGTCAGATTCTGGATATGTAATGTGAAGTTATAATATCCGTAAGACAGAATTTGAGTATGACTACCCAGCTGCCGCATCTTAGCCCACCCTTTCATTGTGAAGTAAAAAGGACTGTTATCTCAGACAGTCTAGTGCTGATCATGACTGTTCCTTGGTATCAGGGAGAAAATACATTCTTGGAACCTTTCACAACGGATTGGATAAAATGGCTTTTTTATGACATCACTGACCTGTCCAATTATTTGTTTGGCATATTTCATCACAGACCTTTCAAATAAGACGCAATACAGCAATACATCATAGACAATATTGTGGAGCCATACCCTGTATTAGCATTTTTCATGTTTACAGTGGTTGGAAAATATTAAATGTTATTAACTGACTTACTTTAATGTTTACCTTTAAATAACGTCTTTTGCTAGGCTAAAGCTATAAAGTATTTCTGTCACTTTGCTGTTATGATTTAGCACCCAAAATGATACGCCCTTTTATGTATATTACATGTCTCAACTTTGTTGCTATAACAGCCTCTACTTTTTTGATAAAAGCTTCACACTAGATGTCGGAACGTTGAGATCTCTAAGGTGGAAACTTGGCCGAACACGGGTGAGTGCATTTTTGTAGCAATCTATAAAGTTGCGAACTTGAGCCATTAAGTAGTTTGTGAGGAGAGAAAACCTTGTTTGCTACCAAGAGCAACTGGAGGAGCTAATGCATCATGACCTGGCTGGTCGGCCTGCGCTATTCTCGGTATTTTGCTAGCAGCTGTCAACAATTGATGCAGATTATTCTTAAGGATGTTATGCTAAGATATTTCCTGGAATGGTTCCTATCGGAGACTGTTCTCTAGGCCAGGCTACAGGGTAAATAGGGCTTATTTACAATGCTGGGAGACCTGAGTTAACTTTATTGCTGATTTGCCTCTTATTAATGCCACATGTTCTCCTGCCACAGTTGAATCCACATGATCCAGTTTGACTCCTTGATTACGGATGGTTTTACCTTGAAATGATGAAGTTAAGATTCCTTTAATATGCACTTGATAAACACTCCTTTTTATTTTATTAATAGACGGCTTAAATAAAAAAAGTATTTGTAATCATTAAACATTTGTTGCAGAGAACGATAAATATTTGATACCCTGCCGCAGATTATGAGCTGCCCTCACCTCATTACACTTTTCCATCAAGACTTTGCTGACAATGTTTCATAACTGGGTGAAGTTTAATTTTTTTGTCATTAAAACTCGGCGTCTTTTAGCAGAGTTTGTTTATGCCTCAAATGACCAATTGACTCCAAACCATATGCTCAAGTCAGTCTGTCCTCAGAAGTGCAGCAGCTAAAGACGCTGCTCACTGAACTGAAGCTCTGCGGGAACAGATGTTGTGTGTTGAGCTGCCAGATATCTTGCTGTACCGAAGTGTCACAGGTTAGCAGAGGAGAGCAAGGATACAGGAACATCTCATGGTAGACAGAAGATGTACAGGGTGCTATGGACATGTTTGGGGGGGACATGTTACAGTTTTTTCCATTAACTGTATTTTTTATTATTATTTTCACATAATTTCTTTTCATTAAAGCAGTAGTTTAAATAAGGATGGGTTAGAGCTTGCACAACCTGCTGTGTTTGGTTGGAAGCATTGTGTGTCACAATCTGGATATGTAATGTAAAGTTATTATATCTGGAAGACAAAATTTGATTATGACTACCCAGCTGCTGCATTTCAGCCCCCCCTTTCATTCTGAAGTGAAAAGGAGTGTTACCTCAGACAGTCTAGTGCTGATCATGACTGTTCCTGGGTGTCGGGGAGCAAATACATTCTTGAAACCTTCCACATATTCAAAAGGATTGGATAAAATGGCTTTATTATGACATCGCTGACTTCTGTCCAACAATGGTTTTGGCTTATTTCAGTACAGACTGCTTTTCAAACAAGACGCAATACAGCACAGCCAGTCAGAAAAGAGGTTATTTGCTGATTGTCGCCATCCAAACTAGCTTTTAAACATTTTGTCTCAATTTTATGAATTTTTACAAATTATTCATGTTATCAGCTGCGCTTAACATTGTACTTGAATGGACAAACAGAAGAATACAAAAGAACTCACACACATTTACTTTCATGATAGGTGAACTATATTTTCCTGTAAACTTGCAGTATGGGGAAGAAAGTTAGTAGGTCCAGTAATGAAAGTGATTTGTTGAAGGGATATGCAGAGGTTTTAAATGAAATAAACGCTGTTTTTGAAACACAGCCCCCTCACAGATGGAACATGTGCTCTTTCATATGACCCTGAGAAATCAGCTGGTAGAGAGGACAGAGCTATCTTTTCCAGCCAGCCTTGCCCACTGAGCTTTTATTGCTGCAGAGAGCTGTGGTTACAGTTACATTTATGCTGTGGTATCACTGAGTATCAAGGTCGGGTCGCTGTGGTCGGACGAAACCTTCGTAGCTAGTTGCACTCCTCAGAAAGCCTTAACTCCGGAGGACAAAGCAAGTACATCCCAGCTTATGTTGTTTGAAAATAGTAATTAAGCAAATGTGAGCTTAGTCATAGAGGAAAGAACATATGTGGGTGTTTGTTATTGGAACTAGAGCTGTATGTGCTGTTTAAGATGACGTGATTATTTAAGGAACTTTTTATTATAACGTGTCCTCGCAGACCTGTGTTAGCTGAAAGGCAGACTTTCCTGCGACCCACTCTTACCTACCGTTTACCTTTGGGGAGTTTGTGAGCTGGAGTGGTCTCGTTTGCAGTGATGTGAGGCTGTTTTTGAGCGGAGCCAATGCCACTCGCTGTTTTCTCCCTTTCTCACGTCTCGCAAGCTCCGAATCTCCACCGGTAATGAGCTGGGGTCTTTATGTGAAGAGAGGGAGAGAGTGGGAGGGAGGAAGAGAGAGATCGAGAGAGAGAGAAAGGTAATAAAGAGATGAAAGATGACAAAACTGAAAAATTGTGGTCATTTTTTGGCAGAATGATAAGGAGCCAGCTGGGGGGATTTCTCAGAGAAAGTTGGTGAATGCTTTCTAAGACCATTTTCCTTTGAGCTTGTAATACACTGCAGCCCTAGGTGTCTTCTTTGAAGACTCCAGAGCCTGCCTTTCCCCATTTCTTTCTCCAAAATATTGGCCTGTATTAGTTAAAGACTATGCAGTAGAACCCACCTGTGATCATTGTTCCATCAGTGTGGTAATAAGCTTGAGCTATTTTATCCTCCTTTGAGAGACACTCATTATTTAAGTGTTAATCACTGGCTGCTAACACTGGTAGCCTCATAGCATGTCCATTCATTTTCTGCCCCTGATCAATATGCACAAGCAAGGGAGGTGATGACTAATGGAGTAATGACTGTGATGAGCCTCTGTTATATGGCAATGAGTACTATAATGTTTAAGAAATCTTTCGATCTTTTCCTTTAGACCTTAATTTTTCTGGTGAGCTTTTGTGCATGTGAATCCGTTTTGCTCTAAAACTTCCAATTAGATTTGTATAATTTTAAAATGACAGTGCCCATATGCCCATACGCTCATGTGTCTTTGCATAAGAGCTAGCACTGCCGATAAATCACTGCATCACTGCATGACGAAAGCATGGAATTGATTTGTTAAAGCATCACTTAAGTGTAGTTTCTCTTGAGCAGAGCCTTACAGTACAGTTTATTTCATGGCTTTTAGTTGTGTTTAGTTTATAGCTTCATTCATGACTTTAAGTTTAAAGAGTACTTTAATCCCTGTGTTGAAGATATCAGGAGGGTTTTATGACGCTCCAGTCTTTGAAAAGTGTTTTTTTCCCCCCCGCAAGCAGAGGCTGCTTTAAGCGAGTGCTTTGTCACATAATTAACTTCCTTTGGTAGTTGAAGAAGAACAAGGCATGGGTCTTTGCATAATGGGTTTGTGGATGGCAGCGGTGGCAATTTTTTCCTTCAACTCAGCAGCTCTGTTCCATTCCGTTTCACAGTCAAGGAGATAACTGTGCCCTCCTTCTTTGAAAGAGGTGCCCAAGTGCATGTAAACCAAGCACAATTTGAATGAAAATGAATGCAGTGAAAACAGCGTTATTTTCCACCCCAAGTTTCCTGTAATATGATTTCTCCTGGTTTATGCATCCGTGAAAGGGTTTCAGCAGAGAGCTCTATCTGTGCCTCTGTGTCTGCTTTGTCCTGCTGGCAAATAATTCCCATTTGCCGGATTTCTCAAAAACTCTAAAGAGCGAGGTCATTACAGCATGCAGCTGCAATCTAACTGCTTGAGTCTTGAGTGGATCGTATATGTTTTAAGTTACAGGCACAATCTGCTCAGTGATGTTTGATGACCTGCATTTGTAATAGCTAGTTAATGCTTATACAAGTGTACAGTTGGAGCTGGGCGATATAACACAGTTTATCGATGTCATTATAAATTATGACTCAATATGTTTCAGCACGATTTTTCTGAGTGCGTCGTTATACGCTTGTCAGAGCGAAATGGATCAGCGTGTGGAACTGACTCGCATTCCGGCTTTTCTGTCACTATATGAAAGAAGCACAAAGTATTTTTTTATCGCTGGATTAAATGCATTGAGCAAGAAGGATGTACAGAATGGAATTCACAGAAGAGTTATTGATTTGCGATGAAGTTTGAGGCATATTTTTATGCTTTACCCGTTGTTTGCTTGTTTACAGTGGTGGTGTTTGAAAAAGAATGTGCTCTTTTGTTGTTGAATCATGTTTTTTCAATGAATGGAATAACTGCATTGAGAAATGGTTGTTAGAAGAGCCAATACAAACACAAAAATATCCACTTCAGGCGCAAAATGAGCAGGCTATTCAGTGGAGAGTGATGTGAATGTGAAGTCCTGTCCTGGCTCACAGATCACATCACAGGTTACCGGGCCGTTTTAAGTCCCCCAGAGCTGTGACACCCCTGCCTGACAATCTCTAGCCTGTCGTTGGTGTTGTACAGAAACGAAGCCAGGATGACAAGTCTGTAGGTCCAGATGTCATTGCAGCAGAGAGGCTGAATTAAATATTGACACATGAATAGACTCACAACAAGACATCTACCCAAGGCAGCCCATGCTAGGGTTGCACAAAACAGACAAAAATCAATATCGCTCCTGTATTGCTACACACTAAGAATGTGAAATGACTTACAATATATTAAAAACATACTGGTCATCCAGTATGCTTGGATGGGAGAAGAATGGACAGTGATTATTCGTTCTTGCTTGATGACGTGACTGTCTTGATTCATCCAGACACCCATCTGAGAGGTGTGAGAACTGGTCAGAGCTCTCCATACAAGCTCCCAGCGTACAATAGATACATTTACATTTCTAAAATGGCTAAAATATGTAAAGAAAGTCTGTCAGTATAAAGAAGCGACATGATAAGTGGACATGAGTGAAAGTGTGTTGAAAGATGTGTAGGTGGGGACAGTGAGTTGATTTCTCAGTCGAGTCTTTTAAAGTAAACAGCAGAATGTCTGTAATATCTGTTATCTGGAACTCCATCTGTAAATACCAAAATAGTCATTTTTGCCAAGTGGATTCTGTGTCTTGTTCAAGGACGCACACGAGGACAGTTTTTAAAATGAAAGGATGCAAATTGTCCTTACTGTTTGTTTTTGTTTTGTTTTGTTTTTTTGGTGTTTTTTTTATGCGCCCGTGTTGGCCATGCCTTTGGGGCTCAATTTCATCCCTCAATATTAGATACTGACTCATAATTCCTCTTCCAGAGAACGAAACAACAAGAAAGTGGAGATTGTTGCCATCTCAGAATTCTCTTGACAAATACGTGATTGCCTAGATGAACACTTTGCTGAGTTTACTTGAATATCTGTTTATTGTAATATAACAATATTACTGCTGTTTCTGTCACCGTAGAGTAACAGAGGTGCATAAGGCATGGAACTGTGTGTGTGTGTGTGTATGTGTGTGTGTGTATTCAGTACAGAATACATTGCACTTACCTGCCTCATTAGTAAAACGCTAATCAGAATATCTTTGGCATTTAAGTTGTTTACAACATACCTCATCATGGTTTTTAGTAGTGTTTCATTTCTTAGCTGAATAGATGGGAATTCAATTATTTCATTCTGACATTTTTTGACTCTGAGTCTGGCTTGGATATATGACTGATCAAGAGTTTAATTTAAGTTGGACATCTTCAATATTATTTATATTGGTTTGGCCTTTTAGACAAGCAACAATATAAATCTGCTTTTGCTAGGGTACTACTATGCATTCTGTCTACAGAATCACATTTATTGTAGATTAGAGACCAGTGGAGGTGGATTTATTATCAAAGGCAGACATACTGCAGTTCAGTAGTCAGTCATATCTCATGTTTTTCATGTCATGATTGAAATGACATTTTCTGAGAAGCATTGCATGGCAACAAGAACTGGATGAAAGAGGAGAAAGACATAATCAATCTATACTTAAAAGGGTTTGTTTGAAGCTCTGATAGCTCAGAAAGCAGCAAGGTTGATGGAATAAAGATTGGAGAAATCAAACATGATGCAGTCTGTAAAAACATCCCTGAATTACTGTGTTTGTCTCTTCAGAATGAATAGTGTTGGTGCTGGATCAGTGGAACCACATGTCCAACACAGGGTTGGAAAATGTCAGAAACAGAAATAGATGTGAAATATAATACTGGTAGCTGCAATTAAGCAGCAAAAGGCAAGAAATCTGATGGGTCCAAACTATAGTTGTAGTGTCCTTGATGGGACAATAATGGAATGCTGCTCTGAACGGGAGAGTGGGAAAAGTTTTTATGTTCTCTTGTTCCTTTTCTTTTTAAAGAAAGGTTTCCAGGCATGTGACTCCTGCAGTACACACTGATTTAGTGCCCATATTCACAGTATGAGATGCAAATTAATTATGCTACTCAGTTTGATGGTTGCGTTATTGCTGTGAATAAAAATGTGAATAATGAACGTTGGCCCACAAGGACATTTCACACAGCAGCAGTCCCTTTAGAGGAAGACTCGGTGGTGATTCCTCCCCCAGCAGACAAAAACGGGGTGCTATGAAGTAATGACACAATAAATTTGAAGTTAAGTCATTTCTCATGGACAGAATTCAATCTTGTATCTTATTTTCTGACATTTTTCATGTTTTTTTTGCATAATTTGAAAAAACATGCAGGGGTTTTATAATGTCTGTGATGAACTGGCACTCTTTTCAGGGTGTTTTGTTTTCACTTTTGGCCCTTTGACAGCTATGACAGACTTCAGCAGCCCCCCTCCCCCGCATTTACATTGTGTTAACATTTAGTATTTGGGGCATGGATAACCACAAAACTACCCCGATAACACCAGCCTAATGGTTAGACTCCATGCACACCATTACACCAACAGGGAATTTAATGATACTGCATGCTAAATATATAGACTATAAAATGGAGATTGTACCCCTTTGCCATTATAGCAGCTTTCACACTTCTTGGAAGACTTTCCACAAGATTTTTGAGCTTCTTTTGGAATTTGTGCCCATTCATTCTGTATGAGCTCAGGCATAGATGTACAAGAAGACTTGACTTTTCCATTCCATTTCATCCCAAACGTGCGGGATGGAGTTGAGGTCAGGGCTCTGTGCGGCCAGTATTGTTCTTCTACACTACACTCATCCATCCATGTCTTTATGGACCCTGATTTGTGCACTGGGGCTCAGTCACACTGGAGTAGAAAAGGTTCATCCCCAAACTTTATCCACAATGACTGAAGTATGCAGTTTTTCAAAATGTGTTTGTTTGCTGAAGTATTAAGATTAAACCCTTCATTGGAGGGGCCTAGCCCAAACCCCGAAAAACAGGTGTGTCCCATAACATTCGTCCAAAATCTTGTAAAATGTGGCTTGCAACTGAGCAAATAACATATTATGATACAGGTAGGGTAGAGCGTTAAACTTGGACAGCTGCCTTTCGCAGTAATACTGAACTGAATGCACACATCAATGACTCTAGACACGTCTGCAGTGCATATTGACCCTGAAGAATGTGGTTCTGACCAAAATATTTTGCCTCTGGAGACGGCTTTCACAACATGACAACATTTTCTGAGAACTTCTCCGGTGAAGTAGGTTTTCAGATTTCTTACAGTTTGCTAATCAATGCCTCACACCAGCAGAGTGCAGTGAGCTTTAAGGGGTTCAATAAACTCTGACTGGAAAAATGTGCCTGCTTTTCACAGAACCTTCTCATTACAGCTTGTGATTAATGGACATTTTGAAGGCACTGTGCTATGGAGCAATGATATATAACCTTAGCTCAGCAGTATTTCTGTGTTCTTTAGATGCCATGTCTTGCTGTTTCTCTGAAGCACTGCTGGGTTACAGGGGTTTAGGTGCTATGGGGTAAATCCCCACACTGGAAAACAAACAGGTGCAGATTAATAGACATAGAGGTAAGTTAGGGATTACAGCTGTATAATTTGGTCAAAATACTATTACTGGATTACTACCCATTGCAATTGTGCCATGTAATATATTAAAAAACACATCTTTAATCATCTGTAACTATGATTTCCTCTTCTAGCACACTGTGCCTTGTAAGAATATATTTGAGTGTTCTGGAAAATTCTTATTGCTTAGGTTAATTTCACAGTAATAACTGAGAAACAAGTACTTCATCATAATCAGGGGCATTCCTAGTCTAACAAATTAAGATCAGAGTTCAATTTAACCCATTATTCTTAAAAGGTAATGTTACTTTGAAAGTAACGTAGCAGGCCTAAGTAAGTGTCCACCTTCAGGGACCAACATTTACTTCGACTGCACTAGGGTGCCAGGAAGAAAACTACTTCTGTGAAAGAAAATAACCATTTTTAAAAGAAAAATGGTTAAAAAAGTAAATAAAGATTTCTTATACTGAATCTTTGCATTGTATCGAGGTTCCGCGTACCATTTAAAAGTTCGTCACGCTTACGTAAACAAACAAAAATGGTTCTTTAGGGATATAAATAATCCTTACGGAACCCTTTGTGACCTTATATACATTAGATTGTACAGCACATTATCTTGTGGATGTCTGTTACATGTACATGCAGAGTAAAATGTATCAGACTTATTTGAAATGTGTGGTAATATGAAACTCACTTTAGAGTTCAGTTTGGGATACAGTGGCCAGCCCGACCATAATCCCAGGCCTGATGACTCCCTGGCTGGGGAAAGCAGCTGTTTATTTCTGTTCAAACCCACTGGTGCCAAGCGTCATGCCAACTGGGTAAGCAGCACGTATATCCGTTCAACAATGAGGGAATCCCCAGTGTCCCTGTTATATGCCTCAGTTCCTTTGTTCCAGGCAGTTGGAAACTTCCTGGCACCCTGTGGGTGTGAACTGGAGCGTGAGCATCTCCTCAGATACCGCAGCCACAGGGTGCAATAAACCCTTCCATTAATGCTTTAAGTGCTCCCTTATCATGGAAGTTTTTCAACTTTAAAAAGATAACAGCTAAAGCGAAGGGAATATTTGGATAAACATGATTTGTTCATTTGGCCTAAGTAGTATCCCGCCGCAGTGCCCCGGAACTCCTGTTTGCATTGTGAAATGAACAGAATTTGTTTTACTCCGAGCTTTATAATTACGGAATGTCTCCCCCTGTGTCCCGATAAAGATTGATGACGTACCGCATGGACTAACCAGGCTGTCAGGCGTTTAGTGAGTGCCGGTGGATTTCCCCCCTCCAACCCAAACTTAAACAATAGACGCTTTATAGTGTGGATCTTAGAACGTTGATGAGAATAAACAACAGTATGCGTGAGTGCTGTTCCTTCAGTCAGATTCTGACTGACATTTTCACCACATAATTGGCATCACAATATTCCGTCTTTTTGACAGTAAGTTTGACAAGGTGGAACAAAAAGAAATAAAGCTTTTTTTGCCATATTTGTTCCATGTTTCACATACTGTGCTGCAGTAATTTCCAGATTAGCAGGGCTAATTATGCCCCCTGAGGAATGAGTTTTTTTATTGTTCTCTAAGTACTGATAATACCCTTATATCTTTTTTAAAGCTGGGAATAGACCCCCCAAACCCATCTGTGAGTGTCAGGGCTAGAAGATGGCTGTGGGAAGCTGTGTGTTTGTCTGTAACCAGATCTTGCTGGATTTTCGGTAATAACTGGAAAAGTGGGGAAACAATGCAAGCTTTGCGTCTTTTTCACCCCCTGTTCAGGGAACTTCATACATCAGCAGTTTCTGAGTTCTCACGGAGAGTTTTTTTCTGACTTACACTACATTTTGTATTATTCTTCTGAATGTGTCTCTGTGTCTGTTCATTCGTAGCTAAGAACAACACACACATCCTTAACAGAAACACTCCATGATGTGCCAGTGGAAGTCCCATTTACAACTTTGTTTAGTTAGTGTGTACACTTATAAACAAAAATAGTGGATGACAAATACTGGACTAAGTAAAGTTTTTTAAAACATAAAACTGCTGGCTCACTATGTCTAGTACAGTTTTTCAATCCCCCCAACCATGCACTGTTATATCTGATATTGAGTCAAGAGTAAACCCTGCACATCCCTCTGCTCTGTATATGTCATTATGACTCGTTGCGGTACTCAAAATGTGTGAAGTCTTTCTGTGCCTCCCTGTACTGGCAGCCACAATGTATATGACATGGGTGATACTAGGGCTGGGTAATTAATCGAAAAATAATCTAAATCGACATTCAGAACCTATAATTGATCACAATTTTCCAGGTCAATTATTTCAATTACTTTCCATTTTAAAACACTACCGCGTGTGGAGTTGCTATTTTTATAAGAAAAACAATGAATTTTATTTTTTATAAGAATGAAGCGACTGTTAATATTAGGCACTGTGTGCTTTAATTTCAGTTGTTCAACATTGATGTTCAATTTATGATAAATAATCATAAATATTGGATAGATTCCTTAAATGATTTTTAAATCAAGTTTTCAAGGTTTACTGCGGTTTAAAAAAGTCGCGGTTTCAAAACCGCAAAAACAAAGTTATTCCGCAGGTTTAGGCTCACACAAAACGGCAATTATATGTATTTCAGAAGATTCAATTATTTCTTTTAATTATTTTGCCTGATGTTCAATGTTACAAAATGTTCTATATGTTTCCTAAAATAAAAAATACTGTGTTCAGTAGGAAAAAAAAAGAGTTGTTATTTTACAACACTGTAGAGCAGTAATTACAATACCGTGGCGCATTGATATTTTTATCCAAGGTTACCATACCGTCAGAATCTAATACCGGCCCATTCTTACTCATAATATGTGAGAATATTTACGGTACAAAACTTGTCAGTGAACTATGAAACCAAAAAAAAAAAGTTATCGATTTAAAATGTTCAATTAATCGAGATTTTGATTTTAGGCCAAATTGCACAGCCCTAGGTTATACACTATATGGACAAAGGTACTGGGACAGGCCTCTTAATTACTGAATTCAGTTGGCCCCTTACTTCCAGTGAGGGATGTTCTTAATCCTTCAACATACCAAGACATTTTGAACAATGCCATGCTCTCAATGGGACCAGCTCCATGTTAAAGTCTATGTAATTGAATAAACTGTCATTAAAGTCCTTGTTTGTGTGATGGTCAGGCATCCCAATACTTTTGTCCATGTAATGTATGAGGTTTATGAGTGCTGTTACGCTGCTCAGATAGCTAGTGGTCTCCAGCAAATTGGGTCATTTCCATTCACCCCACCTCAGCTTGTGGCAAACATAGTACTTACTGTATCTTTGATCAGAACGTGTGTCTATTCTCGTTCAATAGGTCTTAAATGCTTTGTATTGTTGGGACTTGATTTCTGTTTCATTTACAATGAAAGCAAAGAAGCATTTGGCCATTTCTTTAGATCATTCATTCTTGGTTGGTTGGGAGAATTGGTGGTAAACAACTTCCCCTGGAATTGATTTGTGAGTCAGTTATATTTGTGATGGATCTAAAGCCCTATAGCATGGCAGATAATGAATCACATTTTGAAGGATTGCCCGATCAAAGGGCTGTAGGTTTTTTGTTGCCACCCAGCTGGTGTACACCATATCAACTATTTGAAGACTGAGACCAATTGATTAAATAATTAGAGTCAGGTGTGCTCTTGCTTGGTTAGAATGAAAACCTGTGGCTACACCAGCTCTGGGGATTAAGCAATATCACAAAGGCTGGCAGTTTTATCCATACATTGTCTTGTGTGAGACACGCTTGGTACAATGAATACTGAACTGGAACCATAGTCATGTTTTGGGAAGCTGTTGTATCTGTATACATCGAGTGGAACCTCTTGTACTATCTGCTTGGTTTTCTCCAGAGGAACTCGACTCTCTGAAGCACCTGCTCCTGTCTTTAATGGTGCAATAATTGAGAAGGAGAAGCACCAGTTAACCTTATTCAGATGACTGCTTGTTTGAAATTGCACTCATCTCCAGGGAAATTGACTCAAATCATGACATCAGTAAACTGATTGTAATACCGATCAACATGATCTGTATTTATAAAAAATGTTTCCGTATATCTTAGGCATTATCTTATCTTCTTAGTGCCCAAAGTGTCCACAATGATGTGGAAGGTAACTGATGTGTCTAAAAGTCAGGATATTAAACAGCTTTAAATAGCATTTAAAGAGGGTCATACTGAAGAAGCAAATCTGTGCTATTCTGTGCAAATAAAAGAAAAATAATGCAGCACCTGCTTTTATGAGTGGAGAGAGAGAGGGGTAGGAGTGCATTCTGAAGAGGAATCTTCTGCCCTAGTTAAGTAAAGCCAAGAGTACATCTTGACAAATTATATCTAGCACCTGCAAAGGCCTCTGCAAAGCAAACAGCACTTTTCAGAAAGTGTTTTCTTCACACTGGTAAGAAATGTTTTTAGAATATAAGGGCCAATAACTGAGTTATAGATCGGGGGGGCTGACTAAACAACATAGAAACAGCATATAGGCTTAGTACAGTGTTTCCCCTAGACATTTCAGGTTGACCCTTCTAAACCCACTCTGATATAATGCATGTGTCATGTCACCAAACATGCACAGCTGTCAGCTTTCATGTTTTTGAAAATGGGGTTATGTGAAAACATGCTTTGTCGTGATGACTACAGGCTAGACGCTTCTCATCTGGCACAAACAAGCTCACTGGAGAAACACACCACCGCATCTCACGATGAACATGGTTGTTTTTTGCATTTTACAAAATGAAAAATGAAAATGAAAATGACATGAAAACTGAGTGCTAGCAAGAAGACATTTCCCTGCCTGCCCAATATCCCAAACTCATCAAACTGAACCGCAGAAAACATGTACGGACGTTCTACAGTGATCCTAACCAGAAAGCGATTTAACAGTGTGTGTATAAACTGAGACAGTTCTCTTCTTTCATTGTTTCATTTGTAATATTCAAACACTGGGAAACATGTAGTACAGTAATAGACTTTTGTACTATAAGACATTTTACAGCAATGTTATTCCAATTATGTGGCATTTACATCTCTAAAATGGTTGTGAACACAGTAATTAGTATTTACTTTTCTATCCCATGCATATATGTCTAGCTGAGGAGGAGAGAAATTATACAAAACTGGTTCAATAGTCATACAAATGCAATTTCATCAGTTCTCAGAATCTGAACTTAAATACAATAAATGCAATTTTGCTCTGAATTGGACCTGTTGTTCAGTGTATATTTTTAAAACTGCTTTTAGGGCTGTTACAGTCAGTTATAGTAGTAATGAACCCAATGTAATTCCTCTTGCTTGCAGCGTGATCGGGTGTTGCTGTGGATTATTGGTCTATTGGAGGAGAAATCCCCTGTCACAGAAGCAGCTTATTAGAGAAATTCTAAATTACCTTCCTGGAGGGGAGGGCAGCTTGGTGACTTTGAAGTCATTTTCATAGAATTCTAGTGATTAGGCCACCGCAGATTAAACACTGAAGAGCCATTATGTTCCTGCAGTTATTGGGAGCTCCACTATATGAATTGACTAAATGTGTTTGCGTGGATGTGAAGTGGCACTATGTAGCCCAAGGGAAGGCACATAATATTAAGAAATACATGAAACCAGCTCTAGATGAGCTCCAGACTGTCCCCTAGTACCTTATCAGTAAATGTTCAGTTACTTTTGAACGACTCAATGTGGTTCAAACTAAGTTTTATTGGAAAACAAGCATTGTACACTGAAATTGATTTTTGACTGTTATACCAGTAGTTGGTCGTGTGTGTGTGCTGGACAGCTGATTTGGTAATCATCTATGTCGATTTTTTAATATAATTAGATTTGATCATTTGTTTATGTAAGTAAATACGGTTGGTGTCATATATTATAAGTGTTATTTCCTTCTGCATTGTGATATTGCGTTAGGACCATGTATATTCTGTTTGGGAGTTTCAATATTGCATCAAAATGATACTTTCTGAGTTTATTACAGAAATGCTTAAAACGCTCATTAGCCAGAAATGATCATGTATAACTTTCAGGATTCAGATAAATAGTGTTCAGTCAAACTGCAACACATACCAGTATAATTATACTTTCAATAAGCTGGAGTCCCTTTTATTTATTCTTAAGCTATTTCTTCCAGAATCAATAAAGTTTTCTCATTCTGATCCTGATATTGCAAGAATTATATATAACCAAACTATATAATAAATACTGTCAGAAGAGAACCTCCCTCCCCCAACACCACCACAACAATACTGTGTTCAATAGATGATGGTTTGTGGGGCACAGTCAAATTAAGGCATATTTACTTACATAATCGCATAGTCTTAAACAATTTCTGTTTTATTTGGTCAAAGCCAAGTTCTGTAGAGAAAACAAAATGCTCACCAACTACAGAAGTCTAAAATGTATTACAAACCAACACCTTTCACCACACATGCCATCATCAGGATGAAAAAGATATTGAATCCAGCCTTGCTTAAAAACACAATAAGACAGGAACCATTGTTTAAAATCAACCTATAAAATAACTGGACACCCACAACTTTGCATCACTATCCAAGTTGCACACAAAAATAGGATACCAGCCAGCAGGAGATTTGCACGTATTAAATTGACTTCTGCCTTGAATTAAATTAGGGACACTCAAAACAAAAGAATCATTCAAAATCAACAAATCCACAATCATCATCATCATCATCATAAAACTCAGGAACATTAGATGAACTCTTATCAAAGGTATTAAAACCACCAGGGAATGTCTACACTTATTATAAAGTCTAAACAAGTGTAAGCAATTTGTTTCAGTGTCCTGAAATGTATCAGTATTTGAAATATAAAGAAAATGTACAAACAGGACCAGCTCATAACGACAGAGAGATGGATGTTAATAACTCGACTCCATCTAAAAGTTTGATTAAACTGCTGTGTGGTTGTGTTCTTATTGCCATGACATTCACAGCCTAGAAAAAATAATGATGAACCTTTTCTTCATTTTTATGGCTGTTTGTCTGCCTTTTGACACATCGACAGGTTTGCCTTGTTACGATTTGTTTACAAGAGTATTACATTATTTTTCATATTAAAAATGCTGTTTTTGTTAGGCAAACATTTTTGTTCCCTTCTTAGGACATATGTGTTTGGCTTTGGTTGTTGATTTGCTGTTGGAACTGCTTTGGGAGTAATCATGTCCTCCAGTGGCATTTTCTTTTCATCAGGTCTCGAGGGCTTATCACACAGAAAGCCCCTCTGACAGTGGTAATTAATGGCCCAGGGTCACATGTAAAACCCAATTAACCCATGTTAAGTGCCTTAGTTCACACATACACACACACATACATCCATACATTTGCAGGTGCAAATTTGCGTGCACACACACAGACAAATAAAGGAAACTGGATCTGTGACTCACACGTCAAACAAAAACCCAGAATTACAGAGACAACAGCATGTAATCATCAGCCTCTCTGTGTCCTCAGTAAAGACACTGTGTTTGGATTCCTGTGTGTCTGCCATATGATGTCTTAGTTTAATTAAATGTTCTGCAAAGACCCCCACAGAGCGAGGTTTTCATCCGAGTTTACGATTATAGGGCCATCATTGGAGGGTCCAGATCATCGGGAGTGTAATATATTTATGTAACAGGTGTTTTTCAAATGGCTTTTCATATTGACTGGTAGTAGTGCAGGGAGAGGGAGCGGGAGAGAGAGGGAGAGAGAGACGGAGAAAGCGTGAGAGAGAGTGATCAAGAGAGAGTGAGAGACAGAAAGACCGAGAGAGTGAGCAAGCAAAAGAGAGCGAGAGAGAGAGACAGAGCGAGAGCAAAAGAGAGAGCAAAAGAGTGAGAGAGCGAGAGAGAGTGAGAGAGAGAGACAGAGTGAGAGCAAAAGAGAGAGAGAGTAAAAGAGAGAGAGAGAGCAAAAGAGAGAGAGAGTAAGTGAGAGTGATAGAAACAAAGAAAGAGACTGAGTGGTTGGAGTCCCATGTGAGTTCAGTGTGTGGATTCTGAAAAAGCACTAAGAAGAAATGTGCTACTTGTGTTATGTTTTCTCTCTAATGAATTCAAATCTTCAATTCATATCCATATGTAAAAGATCTCACTGGAAAAACGATCTGTGACTGACTGAAATTCAGATGTGTGTGTGTGTGTGTGTGTGTGTGCATGTGTATGTGTGTGTGTCAGAGGTGTGTTGATATGAGCCATTTAGTTCTGCCGTACAAAAACCTATAATTCATTTTTATCACAATAGCTCTGCAGAAATCTTCGTTCCACAGTTTTCCACCCAAGACATTGTCAATCAACAAAGACAATTGTTATGTCCAGATATTACATTGCTTTGTTAATTTAGAAATGCACCGGTAACTTCAGTGTTCTTTACACATACTAGAACACAACAGTCCTCCAAATAGCTTAAATCTCACTAAATGATTTAAATCACTAAATTAAGTCCATGCTGATGGTTTGTGGTCAGATTTGTCTGTTTTTTCAGTGTTAATGTCTCCTCTGAAAGAGGGATAATGGGGGTCTGTGCTTGATTGATAAAACTGCGTTATCACTGATATGTCGACTGAATATATCTACTTGAAAGTCGCTCTCCTCCATGGATTCACATGTCATTGTTGCGACACAGTAGAGTTTGAGAGAATATCAGAAAGTAAAGGTGCTACCATTCTAATATTTCTCACTAAAAAAGACATAAACTACATCAATATATCATTACATCATTTTC
The DNA here is from genome assembly GCA_037577295.1 of Ladigesia roloffi. NCBI lineage: Eukaryota > Metazoa > Chordata > Actinopteri > Characiformes > Alestidae > Ladigesia > Ladigesia roloffi. Next base: position 2,032 of record JBBKCR010170986.1, on the reverse strand, counting down.
TTTTTCACTCACCTGTCATTTGTACATACACGAAATGGGTAGAAGTTTTAGGACACACTATTTTTTTAGTGTTTGTTCTTGGCCCCTTACTTTTAGTGAACGGCTTAATCTTAATGCTTCAGCATACCTAGACACTCCAGGCTTCCAACTTTGTGGACACAGTTTGGTGAAGACCCTTTTATTACAACTTGGTCCTTACATCAGATTTATGTTTCACATTCTCTTTCCAAAAAGAAGGGGTCATATCTTTATCTTTTCACAGCATAACAAAATAAAAGATGCTGGTTTTGAAATAAGGTGTAAGGACTCATTGGAACTTATAACAAGGTGACTGCAGTTATGTTTTCTAAGCACTGAAGACAGTCCCTTGAGGGCATCACCGCAGCGACAGTGTTTGTACTCTGAAAAGCACAGTTTTTTTCTGATAATGCATTGATGCATGACATTCACTGAAGCTATTCTCATGGATCATGGATCATGTTACATACAAACAGTGAATTTGACTAAAGCATGTAGGATCTTGTTTAAATGTAATACATATTCATATCCAACAATTTGAGAGTTGCAAAACAATACTTTTCAAGTGGAAAACTCTCCTTTGCCCTCTAAGTGACTGCATAAAAGTAAAGTAAAATCCCATCGGGTTGGCATAGAAAGGCAAGAGACTCTGCTCCGAATCAATAGAGGCACAGTGTGGGCTGGAGGAAAACAAAAGAATCTTAAAGAGCTGGCGTTCTTTTTTTTGTGAGAGGAATACCAATGAGAGCATTCTTTACAGTATGTATCATCAGCACAGTACTTTGTAATTAGCAGCATTGATTTGAGTGGAGCGGTATAGGAATGGTAATTTGCCCACATGATTCATCACATTCCCTTTGTGCCACAGTAAACGCTCTGATCAGCTGCAGCAACCATGCGGGATATCAGGTGTCATTGTTAACAGCAGCCACAAAGTAATCTTTCCCTATATGGCAGATATTTTATTATCACAAAAAAGTAGCTGTTTCAACATGATAAGAAAAGATCCGCACAAAAGAATCTGTACTTTTTTTTATACCAAAAGCTTCACTGAACATAACTGTAACTGTCACCCCCAGCGAAGCTTTTTCCTTTCTAATTTCCACACTGACTAAGCGGTCAGAGATGGGTAAAGAAGCAAAGGTCAGATCGATAGAGGCTTTTGGGTTTTGCCTTTGAGGATTTCTGAACCGAGCGAATGCTGCCAAGCCACATGTGCCACCGCGAGCCGGACCATCAGTCAGATTCAATGGCACAGACGCTGCAGACAGATTGACAGGCCAGTGGCTTTTCTGAATACATAGCAGCCAACTTTTACAGTGGCTTTCACAGGGTCTCTCATCACCCACAAATAAAAAAAGAGAGCTAGCTTTATTTTCCTTAATGTGTCGTATAAAACATGTCCACTCTTTTTGGGGCAAAGAGCTACATACTTTAAAGTTGTGCCAGCCTATTAAATAATCAAATAATAAGAGAGACTACATTAGCATTTCAAGACACTCAACTTTTTTATGGCAGCGTCAACTTTCATGTGATCTGAAATTTAAATACTGTGTCCTCACAGCTAGAAGCTTTTCGGCCAGTCCTGCTTTAACACTGGAGTAGGACCAACTGAAGCATTTCCAGTGACCTCCCTCATTACTGGAACTTGACACTGGTCCATTATTATTTTTTCATAGAGTGCCTGGCTCCTTGGGAGCAAACTATGAATAAATGAAGGGTGACTTAAAAACGTTTGCACAGAACTGTATGTAATCCATTCATTAATTATCTGAACCACTAATCCTTAATCAGGGTTTGATGGGTGCCGGTCACTGGGCAAAAGGGAGGGAAACAAGCTGGACAGGTCTCAGGGGTACATACCGTATTTTTCGCCGTATAAGACACTCCGGAATATAAGACGCACCCAATTTCAAAGAAAATAGATACATTTTATATACATTAGAGCCCAGATCGGGCCCAAAAAATGAAAACCGACATGACCCAAACCCGTGCACTTGTGTCTGAAACCAGC
>JBBKCR010170962.1:0-15311 GCA_037577295.1 Ladigesia roloffi | reverse complement strand
CACACACACACACACACACACACACACACACACACACACACGAACACACACACACACACGAACACACACACACACACGAACACACACACACACACGAACACACACACACACACACACACACACACACACACACACACACACACACACACACGAACACACACACACACACACGAACACACACACACACACACACACACAAACACACACACACACACACACACACACACACACACACAAACACAATCATACTTAGTTGTTTGAGAAAAACAAAGTTGTATGTTCTGTAGTAAAGGAATCAGGCACATTGTATGATAATGTAAATAATTCTTCTTTACCAGCCCTTGTGACAAACCAAATCCGGCTTGGTGCCGACTTGTTCCTTAGTGGCCATTCTGAGGATTTAAACTGTTGCCAAATTCTGATTCCAGAGAACCCTGACCTGGAAAATGGGTCTCACATGTCTGAGACCCAGAAGCTGACTGAACCTTTGAATTGTATGAGCCCTTTTTAAGACAGAGAAGGTCTGAATGTGTTTATGTGCATTTGCATAATAAACAGCACAGTAAGTCCTTGTGCTGGTTAATGCTAGATAAAGGTAGTGTGTGTGAGCACAAAATAATGTGTTTGATTTTGTGAGCTTTTGTATTTGGCGTCTGTTTTTACCTCATTGATTACGACAATAAAAGGTAAGAGATTAAATATTCTTTCATTGCTTTAAATGAAGCGACTCAAGAGTGTGGTGGAGAACAATTCTCATGATTATAAGGAGTTGAATTCTCGTGATTCTAAAACATGAGAACTTAGGAGAAGCTACATTTCTTATCTAAACTTTAATAACCTATTGTTTTGCCCAGAGTTCTTTCCCATTTCAGACATGTCTAATTCCAGGGTTTCCACAGAGTTGCATGATCCAAACATTTTTTTAAACCACCATTATTGATCAGTTCAACACACTTGGAGGAGAACACTAAACAGCCCATTCTATTACACCAGCTGGCATTAAGCATTATGCCGAGTGATGGAGGACAGGGACAGCCACACAACTGGTACAGAATGAAGCCAGTTATGCTCTGTTGGACTTCCAGCCTTCCAGCCTTCCAGTGCAGTGGCATTAATCTTGATGGAACAAGTGCTAAACAGTTGCACCAAACCTGTATGACCCTAAATATTCAGACTCCTGTCTATATTTTAAGCACATTTGTGGATTAAATGATCTCTTTCCAACTCCATTGACCTGCCAGATGAAATGGTCTCAATTCATCATGGTGTTTAAACTTGTTGTTACAGGAGCAGAAAACAAAGATGGCACAAACCCTTAGTCTTCATTACACTTACCTCACTTGGAGATTTGCTAAGGGTTTCTATACAGCACATTATACATTATATATTCTACACTGTCCTGGGCTGCATAGTGTTTTCTCCAGCTCTAAAACAACTGGTTTAAAGTAATTAAAGGATTGTGTCAGTAATCAGGGTCAATAGACCTCCTGCGGTCTCAATACTCACAGATCTCACACTTCAGTCCAAAGGTTTTTGGGATCTTGTTGATGCGGACCATTGGGGTGTTCCCAATTTTTCTCAGGATGTTGGGCAGAATGCTGGGGTCTTTGGTTCTGAGGAGATTAAGTACGTTACTGTTACACCTCCAGAGACAATGCATGCAAATACAAAACTGGTTTATTTCGACTGCACTAGAATTGAATGTGTTATAAAAGGCTGCCTCAAGTTACCAGTTGCAAAAGTTCAAATAGAAAACCATCAATAAAATTTAAAAAAATCAGCCATATACTGGTGGAATTGTGATTTATGTAAATGAAACTAATTACATGGGGCCCAATTCTTCCCAGATTCTTTATTAAACTGAACATATCAGATCCTAAATAAAAGGTGGGCTGTTCCAAAGTCATGATACCTTTTATATTCATTTATATTCATCTTTTCATCCAGTGAGTTTAACAGAGTAACAAATAAAACATGCTGTCATTATCAAGTTTGTTTCTTGTAGAGGATATTTACTTCTTTTAAACTTGACAAGTGATACTTGAACATGGATAATTCTCTGATGAGCCTACAGAATGTCTTTTAGCCGCTTCTGTAATAACCAGACACACTAAATGTGCCCATTCAAGTTTAATAAAGCAAGTCAATGACTGGCTAAACAACACACATTGCCATGTTGTCACTTATTCATACGTAAAAAAGGCCTTTGAAAAACTGCAGCAAGCCTTCTGTGGTGTCTTACGCAATCAGCAAAAATATTACATTAATACAAGAAGACTGTTTGACTAAGTCCATGTTTGCCTCCTGTAATGAGCATGTCCACACTCACCATGATTCAGCAATCTGCTCTGAGTTTACATTAAAGCTGCACTTCCCATTTTTTTGTGTACAGGAAGTGTGGTCAAACAAGTTCTTTGGAAAGAGCACAATCCCAAACAGCTTCAGATGAATCACCTTCCCAAATGAATGCTGCTAAAATGATTTTCGTCATGCCCAAGAAGATTTCTCAAGAATATAATGTTTAGAGATGAACATATCGTTGCAGACAGAACTGCAGCAGTCATACAGCCGTCATACAGTTGTTATGCTGTAGAATAGCCACTGCAAAATGGTGGTAAAGTGCAGCAAATAAACTTAGAAACAGGTTTTTATTACCAGCTGAGGAATGTGTCAGTCATCGCTCAGACCATTCATTACAAAAACCATTAAAACCAAACTCTCAGTGCTGTTTGACTATCTATATCTCAACAAATGTGACTATAAGTGAAGGAGACAACACTAAAACTCCAACCGACGCTGTTGCTTTACCTAGAACAAAGAACCGATAACCCATGTATCAGGAGTTTGGAGTGGGGAGCGAAACTTGGAATGTTTTCTAATCCAAAGTCACAAAAGATTTTTGCTATTGCAGCACCAAATTATATTATTACTTAATTGGGTATGTAACAATGCTAGCTGACCTTTATAGGACTTGCTGTGTTGTTGTTTGTTGTTGTATGTGCCAACCCTGGCAGTAGAATACCAATCAAAAAAGTTGTTTTAAAGGCTAAAGTTAGTTACGCATTTAGGGCTGAATATGTTTAATCTGGACAAAAATAATTAATGGAAGCCAATATCGTGTTGTATGGACAAAAGACATCATAAGTAAATTATTTTAGAAAACAGAAAAGGTGGAATAAAATATGGAGATGTAAAATGAACAGCTGTCTGTTCATTTTACTGACTGGGGTCAGAGAGGGTGGCACACATCACCAGTGGTGCCCCCAGGATAGGCACCTTTGTCTGGCTGCCCTTCCTGACCCCTGATGGTGGCTTATACACTATTATCATTGACGAGACTGATTACACTATTACTACAATAGCTTCTGCTGATACTGCTACTACTACTGCTTCTAATAATAATAATAATAATAATAATAATAATTGCTAACAGTTTTAATGTGCAATACCATCTAGAAACCAGTTTTTTGGTTCGTTAGTCTTATCTTGTTTCTTACATCTGAGAATGGGAATGTGGGGAATCCGTGCTCGGCTGCCCGAGCCTCCAGGTGCATCTGCTGGCCAGATCTGGCCGAATCCATTTCCTCTCCATGATGGGCTCCTCTTTCTGGATCTCCTTTCCATTCTCCAGTTGCTTGCTCTCCACATGATGACCATTTTCTTCCTTCGTGAGAGCAGAGCCGTTGAGGCCTTCTCCGTTCAGGAGTGCCATCTTCTTGGTTGCATGGGGGCAAACAAGACCCAGAGCAGCAGTTTCTAAGTCAGAGGGTACCGATGGCATGGTTCTGCTGAGGAGAAGAGAGACAAATAATCAAATCAGGTGAATAGTATGAATCAGGATAGGGCTCAACAAACTCCAGGTAACAAATTTGTTCAGAAAATGGGCAACAGTGGGCATTTATGTGGTGCCCACATACCATATGGAGTGATGGCACAGAACAGGGCCAGTTGTGGTTGTCAGAAACGCTCTGCCACCTTTAATCTGGCATCACTGCCAGAAAAGACTCACAAGTCAACCATAAGTTCCACAGCTGGACCATTACCAAGACTTATGTGGTCCAGATCGACATCCCAAGTACACACCACATCCAGACCACATACCACTTAAAACGCCAGCAACGGCAGCACAGGACAGCCGGGTGAGGATGCTGGACCCCAACAAGTTTAGTCACATACCCTTTAAACCACAGGCAGAAGACCCAGCAGGTCCAACTCATTATTTTGAAGACCCTATAGTTGATCTTACTCAAACGTCTGAGTTTATTCTAAAGTCAAATGGCACAGTAATGGCCCAGTGAATGCTTGGTGGCTTGAGTTTCAACATTTAAAACAATGACTAAACTTTTATTCACAGATTTAAATGAATTTTAAAACATTAATTCGGCATGTGTGCAAAGAGACTTTGATTTTGTGTACCGTTTTTTGGCTACCAACCATTGAAAATTTGCGTAAGTATATCTATATTTTTAACATTTCCTTTTCAAAATGTAACAAAACCATAGTATGATTTATTAATGGCTCTTCCTTGAGAAGGTTTAAGCAGTAAATGTTGGAACATGCCTGCATGTTACCAATCTGGGAAAAACCCACCGTTCAACGGATCAAGGCCCAATTTTCTCAAGATCATCTTCACTGCAAGGGAGAGAGTATTGAATGTGATGCTCTCTCCACCACTAAGGGGTAATCATCATTTTGCTGAGGCGCTTTCAGACAATCCAGGGCAGTTTCTTCCATCCAGTATTGGTGGACTACATTAAATTAACTTAAATGATATTAAATTTTATTTAATAATACAGCTGATGTTCCTGAATATCTTTAAAAAATTATCCGCCAGTGTCCTTCAAGCCTTTTTAAATTGCAATAAGGTTTCAGAGCCTGAAGCAACACAGAGCTGTAGTTACCGACAGTAGAGAAATTGATATCCCTGCCCCCCACTTGCCACACCCTCCACCTCAGTAGTTCACTACTATAAACTTGTTTGGATACAGAGGTGTATTATCCAGACTGTTACATAACGAGGGCAAATCAGGGCAGGTCTGAGCAGATACAGCCAAAACACTGCAGTGAGTTGGTGAGCAAAACAAATAAGATTCTTTGGCTCGAAACTACTAACAATAGAGTTAAGAATTTATCAGAATTCAGGCATTTCACAATTTTGTTACATTAATAAAAGAAAAAGAAAACAAAAGAACCCTAAATCTTGAGCTGGAGGCCAAAATAGTGAAGAATTATCTGAAGATGCAGAACATTCTGTGCCCTAATTCTTAAAAACACACTTCAGCTCTGCAGAAAATGGGCTGGTCTTGTTACAGAAGCTCTGATATAAGGCAGAACTGGGATTAATAAAGATAAAGGTTTTAATATTAAGGTTTGATAAGAACATCTGCCTTTCACTCTATTCTGAACAGTAGAATCTACTGATTTATCAGTTTATCCAATGGAACATTATAGCAGATTTGCTCTGGAGTTGCCCTGGATCCAATCCAGGAGATAAGAATCCTGGATAAATTAACTTTCAGAAAACGAACAACAATTAATACAAAAAATGCTCCAATTAGGTAATGCCAATCATAGCATATTCAAATACTTCTCTAATTTCTGAGCAGAGTTGAGAGTGGAAGTCCAGCGTAGGTCAGGTCCGAAAAAGAGCTGCTACTAAATATCAATAGTATATAATAGTATGTTTCGACTTATCTGTGGAGAAGTAACTCAGGGTTATCTCTGAAACGGCCGTAACTGATATCTGTCCAGAAATAACCCATGCCCTAAATAAATTCACATGTCAGCTTTATTAGAGCCAAATTATCAGCTTTAATGTTTGGGCCAGTTAATCATTCACCCCACGTTAACCTCTCCTTCACCTGAGCGCTCACACAACCAAACATCTCGCTCTGCTTCCTCTGAGAAGACCACAGCTGTCTTCCTCTCCTCCCGGCTCACGCGCTTGCTTAGCTGCCAGGAATGGTCTCTTATGCAATGTGCTATGCTGAAATAATGCCTGTTCCCATCATACACACAGCAGTGGGCTCTCACTGAGAGCCAAAATATGGCATTTTAACTCTTTTTAATTTAATATATGGCATTTTAACATGTTTAATTTAATTCAATGTAATTATTTTCATTTAATTATTTTATTCATATTATGTTAATTTTCTGGGTTTAGTTTATTTTGTTAGATTTATTTAGACTTGTATTGGACCTGATTTATTTATCCTAGTATAGTAGTAATCTTAGAGTAGTATAGTATAGTAGTATTCTTATTCTTATTCTATTCTTAATTTACATTATTCTGATGTCTCGTGTTGGTCTGGGTCTGTGTAATGTGGCGGTCACCACAAACAATTTCCTTCGGGATAAATAAAGTTTTCTGATTCTTATATGAGGATCCAGAGCTGTTTTTCACAGGGACGCTAAATAATGAGGATGCAGAGAAACAGGATGTCTGGGTTGATACAAAAGCCAATAACTAAAAACCCATAAGCATATTTGGGTCAGCAGGTGTCCTTGGGGTTAAGGAATTGTCCTTGTTATCAGAAGGTCATAGGTTTGAATCCCAGAACTGCTAGTGGTACCACCCTTGAGTAAGATACCGTTCCCAGACACTGCTCCCCCCAGTTCCCCAGTTGCTGGCAGCACATTGCTTTACTTTGTAAGGGTCAAAAAGCAGAGAAAGAATTTCACACTGTTCACACTTATTGGTGAGGTGTGGTGTGTTTACGCGTAACAAATGGTCACTTTACATTACTACAGAATAATTCTCTAAAGGTAAACATCATGCTGAGTCCCACGGCTGGTAGGTGAATGAAACAACAGGGCTTTGACATGGATTAAAGAAAAATTCCACTAATTGCTGTAAGTTAGCAGCTTATTTGTTTACTATTAGTCTGTTTACTATTTGTTACTAGTGGTCTGGTTTCTAGAGAAACCTTGGTAGTTCACGATGTCTGAAGCTTTTACTTAGCCTTTTTAATTTACTGTTTTATTTACTATTTGCAAAATGATCATTGGATAGTAAAGCCTCCTGCAGAATATACATAATACTGATTATAGTGAATTAGTGATTAATCAGAATACATTTCTGGGGAATTTTTTGCCTATAATGCCCTACATGTACTCCTCCTCTATGAATATGTTTAATATAAATGTTTTAGACTGGAAAATTCTCACAACTCTGGGACAATAAGCATCATGCACATATTAATTAGAATGAATAAGAAAGACTTTAGACTTGTCAGAGGTCTGGTTCCATTCACTATCACTGTGAACAGTGACTGCTGAGTGAATAGGGAACAAATTCTCTAACCTTGTGTGTGCAGTGGTGTTGTTATCCACCACCTCATTATAGAGATTTGACTACACTGCACTGTACACTATATTGACTTTGATTTCAATATAAGATGGACATTTTTCATTTTATCAGTGAATATGGTCAGCCTATAAACCCTTAATTACTATTAATCAAACACAACAGTCCTAAAGGACCAAAAAGGAGGAGGATCATTTAAAGTGATCAATCATAAGAAAGGAACCAAGAGTTCAAGCTCTGGGTAACTTCCCCTTTTCTCCGCCTTCATGCCTCTACACGACTACCTGTAGCAGTTAAACTACAGGGTGTGCCATTTATATGGATACACGTTAATAAAGTTGGAATGGTAGGTGATATTAACTTCCTGTTTGTGGCACATTAATATATGTGAGGGGGAAAACTTTTCAAGGTGGGTGGTGACCATGGTGGCCATTTTGAAGTCGGCCATTTTGGATCCAACTTTAGTTTTTTCAATAGGAAGAGGGTAATGTGACACATCAAACGTATTGGGAATTTCACAAGAAAAACAAAGGTGTGCTTGGTTTTAATGTAACTTTATTATTTCATGAGTTATTTACAAGTTTCTCTTTTTTTACAGGAAGTTAATTTTACCAACCATTCCCATTTTATTAAGGTGTATCCATATCAATGGCCCACCCTGTAAATTCAGGAGTTGAAACACGATCTGACTACATGATTGATTTATTAGTCAGATTTATAGCTTTCATGAACAACTCGGCATTTTGCACACTCAGGTACTCAGAGTATAAGAAAATTATGATAACTTTGTGGTCATTTCAGGAGCATTTCAGGCTTCCGCAGTAAAGGAGGACAGATCACTGTCTAATAATCTGAATTTAACAAGAGTACTTACTTTATTCTATTAACCATGTTTATTTCATTTATGTGTGAAAACAACAACCTTAACTCCTCTGTCAAGCTTTGACTTGAAGGTACGTGCTATACATGCCTAGATTTGATATGGATCACCTTATTTGGAACTGGTCCAATCTGCATTTCACACACAGGAGTGCCAGAATAAAGAAATACTTGCCTTATACATTTATCACCACAGGGATTAAACTATCATTTTAATTAATGGTGCTACTCGGATTCACCAGTGAAAAACTAACAGCCACTCACCTTACTCTCAGAATAAAGAGGTGCAAGAATGCATAATAAATGGGATAAATACATTTCTTCGGTTACAACAACCTGATTTCACATTAAAGATTCATAGTAGGGCATCAGGTATTATGGAATATATGAAGAACCAGACTTTGAGGAAACTATGATGTATAAACCAAAAAGTAATTTACTACATACATTTCTGTAATGAGGACTGCATTTACAGTACTGCTCCATAACAGGGCATCAAATATTGGGCAGTATATGAAATGCCAATGTTTTTACCTGGCTAATTCAGAATCCATTATTCAATAGTTGTTTAATACGTATATTTCTGTGATGAAGAAATGCTGACAAATTTTTTTTTTGGGGGGGGTTCTAGCCTACATTTACATCACGACTTAATACTATTGTAAATATATATACACATGATCCGTTTTTTTTGGTATTTCTTGCGCATTGTCTTCGGTTTAAACGTGCATTTACACTAAAGCTTCATATTAGGTTAGTAAATATTTGGTAAAATGTAAAGATTCAGAATTATCTGGCAACATTAGGATCTTACCTTCTAATAGACATTTACATATGTTTCTGTCATTAGGAATATTTTGCACCTCGTCGAGAAGAGGCGATTGGTAAAAATGGCACTTTGAGGGTAATTTTCTCTCATACCCCAAGTTAAAGAGACATTTTTACACTGGCTGATGCAATCCACACTAAGCCTCTGCAGCCGGTCTGTACAGAGATGCTGAGGAGGTTTCATCATACCATCATGGAGCACGTAGGAGTGCTTATTATGTTAAATTAAAAAATGTAGAAAAAACTCAGTGTTAAATAGAGCGAAATTACATTTTGTCAATTAATACACTGACAATTCTGCACACGTGGGTCCCATGATGATGCCAGATGCATTGAAAACGTAGCGGTTAACATGAATAAACGTGAAAAAACGAGTGGCTATTCGATAATAAATAGTGGTTTCGCTCACCTGAATGTTGGATAAAAAGCTGTGTAAGCAAAATAAAGGCACAAGTCCAGTTCTGACCTTCCCAAAACCTGAGAGCGAGAGAACAGCCCCGCCAGCTGCTCGCACGAGTTAAAGAGCCTAGCAGGCAGCCAATCAGGGATCAGCCTTTGTTGGTTCTCTGACCCTGATTGGCTGCACCGGGGGTGGTGCCGCTTCTGACCAATTAGAAACGTAATTTTGTCGAGCCTTCGATTTTAACAAAAACAAAACGCCTCCTAGTCACACGACGTACAGCAAGTTAACTCATGTGTACAATCAGAAATCAGATAAATGCAGGCTTTGGGGATTTTATATTGATTTAAAATGTTAATTCACAATTCTAAACGTGTTTCATGGCTGGACACAATATCAAAGTTATCCAAAGAAGTTATTTAGTTTTGTGCCTCATAGCATGGGAGATTATTAATTTATTACGTTTATCACGTGTTCCTCGTCTGACAAATGAGTGGAAAACTGAAATCCAGGCCAACTTCCATTTGTTTTTACACACCTGTGTAATTAGGCTTTATCAGCCCCCAAAAAAACTTAAGAGGTGACACATCTCTGATGCCTAATATTACTCTGATGTGCTTTTAAGGACAATTATGCAAAACTCACTTTAGTTATAATAGGCTTGTGGGCTGCACAAAACATGTTCATTAACTTATTTGCACAAAATCACTCACAGAGATCTCACCAGCTCTATTCTATAGTATGTCTGTTTCAAAATGAGCCGTTTAAGGGCTCTGGCACTTTTGTGCGAATAAGATGCTCCTGGCCACACCCCACCCATCCCATGCTTACACTGCACATTTAGCACAGGTGAAAATGACAAAAAACCTTAGAACCTTAGAATATAGAAAGTGTACTTCACCATTTTTTTTTGTTCTAATGAATCATACAGACCAAGACCAGTCCCAGACCTAAAAGGCCTCTCTTTCCCCTCCATTTCACTGTGCCAGCAATACACAGGCAATGCCTTTAAGCAAAACTCCTCCACAATGATCGGTTAGAAATTTAATTCTGCCCATTTCTGGTACCCAAATTTTAAAAGAACAGTAAATTGACAATACTTTTCCTTAATTGACAAACAAAAATGAACAAAAAAAGGCCCATTAAAGTAAAAAAATGTTGGACACAAACACATTCAGTTCCAGTCATTCTATACCCACTGGTCACATATTCAGGCAAGGAGATCCAGTACTGATTCTTACAATAAAAAAGAAGTTATTTTTACTTACAGGACCTCCGTTCACATAATAAAGGCAACATCAAAGACAATAAAATGCTGCTCAGATTTCAGAGTAGATATTACAGTGCCACAGTACAATTACTAAGGATTTTTTTTATTGAGAAACTATGTATGTAAAAAGGATAGAGGACACATAGGAAAGGGGTGGGCTACAAAAAACAAAAGTCGAACTCAATGTAAAAACATGTAACACGGGTTACATTTTTTTTGCCATTAGGGCTGAAGATGACAAATTGAGAGCAGAGTGTGAGGGAGGAGGAAAGCTGGATGGGTTTTAAAATCTTCCAGAGCGTTCTCTATCCCGAGACCTCCTTCGCTCGCGGTCTCGTCCTCCTCCTCCACCTCCTCCGCCGCCGCCGCCGCCGCCGCCACCACCACCACCACCGCCGCCGCCACCTCGGTTGCGTTCACGGGAGCGGGAGCGGCGTTCACGAGAGCGGGAGCGGGAACGGTGCCTGAAGGGGAGAAAATCGATTCACAAAATGTTATACCTTGATTTCAGAGCTAAAGTCAAAGCCAAAATCAAAGTGAATGTTGTCATCTCAAACATAAACAGTTTACAAAGGGACCAAAAGTCGCTCAAGTTTCACAGTGTACATTTAGTGCCACAGACATGTATGACATTCAGAACAGTGCATATTAAGAACAATAAATAATAGTAAAGTCTGACTAAACCTGCCCTGAATGTTTGGACAGTTCTGTACAATATGATCTACCTTAAACACTTGTTTTGGTGATTTTGCACAGGCAATTATAGAGTAATTAAGAAAAAAATTAAACTAGTAATAAAACTTATATTACTTTCTCCAGTGAGTAATAAAGCAAAAGCAAGGCATTACTATTTGAGAGTAATATGTAATATATTACTTTTTTCAGTAACTAGCCCCAATACTGATCATTAATGAGTAATAAACAGTAATAAAGTGTACAATCAAAACTGCTAGTGCAAAACGAACACGAGTGCACTGTAATGGACACCTTGTTAAACAGCATCCATCTCCTTACACTTAGTCTCTAAACAGCACAGGCCAGAACCAACACAATCTCGCCTCTCCGATTTTTCCTCCTAAAGCCATTTCTGATACCGTCCATCCTTGTCACTCCCAGTGCAAATCTTTTCTTCAAACGTGCCGCCTCCAGCTCTGCTTCCTGTTTTATCCACAGTGCCACTGTCTCCAAACCATCAAACCAGACTACAGAGCTTTCACTCTTGCTGGTGCCTGCCTGTCTCAATTCTGCAATTTTTTTTAAAATAAACTAACATGTGATGCCAACAAACCACACAGTGTGAAATTCCTTCTCCTTATTTAAGCCATTCACCAAGTGAAAATGGCTATTAGATTTTTCATTCAACTCTTTATCATAAAAAGAGCTGGGTAGCACCTATACATACTAATAGTTATTGGCTAGACAACAGAAAACTGGGTTCATCAGGGTTCATCACCTGGGTATTCTCGTGTTCCCACTATCCACTACTCCCCATTACTCCAATTCCCCAATACTGTCAATGGTTTACCAATTCCCCTTGGCTTCTTTTGAATAAAAACAGTTTTTAAATAAATTATACCTGTCTGTTGTTTTATTTACCATTGTACCACTATTTCTTTACTACCAGTCCAACTGTTTTTCCTTTTTGTTTATTATGAGATGGAACTAAACTACACTCAAATAATTAAAGAAAGGTGGACATAACATCACCAGAACAAACACTTTTGAAAATTGTTTGAAACAAAGAATCTGACTAACACACCTCTTTCGCCGGCGGCCATACAGCTCTCTCCTGAGCTCTCGAGAGATTGGCTTCAGATGCATGAAATTGCAGAAGCCACCCCGAGTGCACTCTCTAGAGGACAACAGAGGAAAAACACAGTAAAGATAAGAATAAGAGTAGAATAGAGACTTCTCTATTTTGGACCAGATTTGAAGTGTAAGTGGTATGAAATATTTAATGAAACTAATACTTATTATACATTTGATCTACATAAAAAAGGTGCACCGAGCCTCCAGACATCACAAGAGATTTACAATTAGGATAAGAAAAAAATGTATAGAAAATATATGATGGAGAGAACTAGTCTCTGATAATATATAGCGTTGCTGTCTGGCAGAAACCTTGTAACGCCACTTTTGGTCTTTGTTTTTTTTTCTCATAATTCGATACTATTGGTCCACGTGGGTCTGTAAAATGTAGAAACTATTAACCAATTAAAGGTGTACAAACTAGTTATACCAATTTTCATGACAATAATTATTTATTTAGAATATACATAGATTTAGTTTTTTCCTGAAAATGGACTTACGAGTTTTTGGCCTGACAGCGATAATATAAAAAATGATAAGCATTACAGTTGAATAACAGAGTAGGCAATTCGATGTAGAAAAAACAACAGGAAATCCACAACACTTTAAAATGAACTCTAATTGGCTAAAAAAGAAAAATAAATTAAAAGGACGTGTAAAATGATCCCTTACAACCAAACAGTCCAAAATAAGTTTGATGTGCACCTGCATTTCCCTTGTAATCTAAAATGTTTTTTTAAGCTGTTGTCTGTTATCATGACTGTTTCATTGTTCGCTGTGTCTGTAAAATTTTACATGTAAAAACACAGGTTGTGAGGGTATTGTTCTAATAAAACCTAATTGTAATATTCAACAAAGAGTCCAGAAATTACATTATAACCAAATTCATTTTTAAACCTGATTACCTATTCTCTCTAAAAAGACCATAATATGCTGTTTCAGGCTTGTTGGAGCTGCATTCATGACCCAGTTATTGGGCTGCAGTTAATTTATTCAATGCAGCAAAACACTTAAACCAAACTGCGTGCCTGTGAGACCTCACACACCTATATAGTGTTTTACTCAACACATTATCCAGCATTTGTCCAGTTTAGGTGTAGAATTGGCATGAAATTCAGACAATTTGGGAGTAAAGCATGTCCCTGTGTTGTTTGGTTGTTCCAGAGATGCAATAATTATTCTGACCAAACCAGTAAAATATTGAGCTAAATGCGTTTATTTGTTTAGATTTTATCAAAAATGAGAAGTTAAAACAGACTACATTTACTGAGAAAATACATTGGATGATTATTGGTGCGCAGGCTCAAAGTGTTCCATCAACAGTTAGAGTACATTTTTAGGCATCAAGAAAGCAAAATATTATCATATTTAAGAGGAATATTTCATTTTCACGAAACACGAAAGTCACCACACAAGCTAAAAATCAAAGGTGGTGTGTCGATAGAAGATGCAAACAGGAACTTAACCGAGAGGCCTGTATGTATTTTGGCATAAAGGTCTGTGTAGCACCACTTACCCCATTTCATACTGCCTGCAGCAGGCCTCCCTAAAATCTGTAACCGGGGAAAGTTCAGCGTGGATGGGCTGTCCATTAAACCAGCGGTTATTCAGGTTCAGCACAGCCTTCTCGGCGTCCTCCTCACGACGAAACTGCAGAGTCAGAAAAAATGATATGAATGACAAATGTCTGGAACGGCCATTTAGAAACAACAGGTCCTGCACTTCTGGGCATTTTAAAGGTCCAATGACGGGCTGATTTTTTTAGACATTAATATAGGTCTTAGTGGCCCCCTAACACTGTATCTGAAGTCTCTTTCCGACATTCAGGCTTGGTGCAGAATTACAGCCACTTCGAGCCAGTCCCACAATGAGATTTCCCCAGGACGTGCCGTTTCTGCATCTGTAGCTTTAAATGATATGGAGGAGGAGAGGGGCGGGGTGAGAAGGCGAGAGGTGGGGCAAGGTGGAGGGTAGGGGAAGGGCCAGCTTGCGGTACCATGCGCTAATGTTTACAATGTATAGCAATGGCTCATAGACTAACAGAATCATGGATGTCCAAAAAACAAAGTACAATAATCGAGCTAATGTGTGTATACACACACATGCCTAATGCGATCTACCTTTACATTTGCGGCAGCAGCTTGCTAACTGGGCTGTTAGCTGCAGAGGTAATGTTACAGTCAGATTCAAAGTGTAAAAAGCTAGGCAATCATATACTTAAACAAAGTCATATACCGTTAAATTGACTGACTTGTCCAGGGAGATTTGGTACTGATCCAGCCTTCATTTTTAGCCATTTAGGATAACCAGCCCTGTACTGGCCCAAGTACAGGAAACAGTCTTTGGTGAAACGTTTAGTGCAGAGAGGCATTTCTTCTTCAGGGGCTTGCGTGAAAGAACACATTTTTGCTAATTCTTACATCCAAGCACCCAGCAACTGCAATGCTTCGCTAGTTTACAAGCCACGACAGTGAGTGGAGCTAATTTTTTAATGGAAGTGTTATAAAATTCTATGGGCTGGAAAAGAACGAAAAAGGGGCAATAACCTTTCCCCATGACATAATCCTGGGGCCAAATCCCAGACCGGGCCATCTGTGCTGTTGCTCTCTAAACGGTAGAACTCATATAAATGTCAAAAAATCTCACAAAGTTTTAATGCAATGAGACTAGGCTTGGGCGTTATCACGGTAATATGGTATACCGCGGGCTCTAAAAATAACAACGGTATCAGTTTCAATACCATTATACCGTCGTAAAAAGAATACAGTATGCAAGCCGAATGACTGTCCGACCCACGAATGGCATGAGAAGCTGCATGA
>JBBKCR010170928.1:0-15314 GCA_037577295.1 Ladigesia roloffi | reverse complement strand
TTTTTTTTTTGTGTGTGTGTGTGTGTGTGTGTGTGTGTGTGTGTGTGTGTGTGTGTGTGTGTGTGTGTGTGTGTGTGGTTGCACTGCACTGAAGCCAGACTCACTTGCTTCTTCAGATAAATGTAAATGTTTGACAGTAAGAGATGTAAGAGACACCCTTATTATGAAAAATCACATTTTGTTGTTTAAAAAAATACAATACATATTACATAAATACTGTCACAGCTTCAGAACATGCTGTTTATTCCCCAGTCCATACATTCAGTTCCTTTCCCTCTAGCTGCCTTAAAGGCACAAAGTCCCAAACAGCTTGTTTCATTCTAAGGTAAAACGAGGCAGGTCGTGTAGAATGAATGTTTTAACAGTTTCTTGTGCAGTAGCCCATATAAACATAATACATGTACCTCTAGGGACATAAATAACAGAAAAATACAAGGAATTTACTAGATATTGTATAAGAAATGGGCCATTTTAGGCATGAGTCCATAAATGTTCTTCTCTAAAAAGCCGAGTTCCATCCACTTGCTGGGATTCCCCATAAAGCACACGATGCTATCAAGCTGAAGATTAGTACATTTTCCCCTTGAGTCATGTGAAGAACCACCAAATCTTTTCAAACTGCCACTAATTCAAAGCAGTGGGAGCCATCTGCATGCTTAGAGAACATTATCATCATCAGCTATCAGACCTGTATGGTGGATGGTGGTGGTGGGGGGCGTCCTACCCAGATCGAGACCTTTTACACCCTCTTGGACCCCCAACTGTAGATGGTGTAGCGTCCCTGGGAACTGATCTTGAGAAGCTGCCCTCATGGCCTGTGCCATAGGAATGGACTCTGTCCGAGCAGTCTTCCTCTTTCTCTTGGCATCAAACAACCCCATGGTTGTTCTACCAATGAATAACTAAGCATATCCCCAATAAGAAACATGAGGAGTTCATCCCTGGGCCTTGTAGTAGAGAGAACCATGTTAGCAAAGTTCTGCTGTGATCCCACACATCTGTTCCAGGTTTTGGGGAGGTTTAGGCTGGAGCCCCTCTCATCTCCGGCCAGGGTTTAAAGACTTCCCTATATCTTTCCCTTATCTGCTTAAAATGAGACGCAGCATTACCGCCCACTCTGGCCCGATCTGAATCTTATCAGCAAGTAATGGGCGGCTCAGCTGGGATCTGAGCACGATGGTCACGTAACATTCGGATATCTATGAATCATAGCACCACTGGCAAGAACCAGCAGCTTGTGTAACCCAATTGACAGGTAATGTCTGGCTTGTGTTCTGATCCGGGCTCTGAGGACGCAGCGTCTTGCTTGCCAGTGGGAAATGTTTTTTGTCTCCATGATAGTGCTGCAGATTTAATAACCACATGGGCCATGTGGCATTTAAAAGATATTAAAAAGTATATCAAAGTGCCAGCAGGCACTTGAACATACGTGCTGTGATGCAAATGATTAATTTGCAGGAACACTGAGGAGAACCTACTATGTGTTTTCTATACAGTTTCTCACAAAAAACGATCGTTTCGTGTCTTAAGACATCAGTGTGTCGTCACGAGCCACTGGGTGTAATTTGGATTTGTCTGTGCATGTTTTTTTACTTTGAAAGGTTTGACGCCCATCCGCTTCCATTAAAAAGTCACCTACATCTTGGATCCCCTGGGGGTAAGCAAATAAATAAAACACCCCTCACTGCTAGTAAACCTAGACTTAAAATATCAGTAGATTAAATTGTACCAGAGATGATGTCAGTCCACCAGAGTCCTGTCAGATCACACACAGAAGACCTTTTCATGTTAGTTAGCTTAGTTTATAAAATTAACCTGTAGATGTTCTCCTAAGTGCTCAGTGGAGAGGAAGATCTTCAGTCCCTGTTTGAAGACAGTGAGGGTCTCGGCATTTCTGAAACTCACTGTGGGTTGAGAAAATGTTTGATGTACCTTGTCTTGAGAAGGAGCTGGACCATTTTTGGCTTTGTAAGTGGGGGTAAGAGATTTAAATCGAATGTGAGCAGCCACAGGAAGCAGGGAAGTGTTCTCAGAGGTGGAGTGGAGTTTGAGGAGAGTCTTGTGGTCTTCAGAGGAAGGGCAGCTAGGAGCGAGTTACAGTAGTTCAGTCTAGAGAAACGTTTGTTTTTAAGAAAAGTAACTTTTTAATCCATGGAGCCAAAAAATCCCAAATAAAATATGATACATGTTATATGGAGAGTCTTCCAACTGTAAAAAAGTTATACACACTCACATATACAAAAATATTACACCAGCTACACCTGCATCTTTTGGGAAAGTTTTTCTGTGCCAAATCCTGCCTGGTTCCTTTATTTTCAACAATATATAGAACCTATTAATGAATGCTTCTATGCTTATTCATTTTTTTATTCACAGCTGTACTGTATGTCCAAGACAAGAGCTTTATAGGAAACGTTTTTGTAAGAGCTGTGGGTCACTGGAATTGACCAGATTGGTCCAAGCCAATGGCTCCTAAGGTAGAGGATCTAAAAATATTTCACATTTATTTTCTTGTAATGCTATTTGCAAAAAAATCATTTTCCAATATGGGCATGTTTTTAATCTGCAGCCACAAATGTCTCCAGCTTGGGCTTTTCTGAAGCTGATGACCTCATCTCAGTAAATTATTCTTATTAGTTATCTTTCTCTTTATTATAATTAGTGAGCAAGCACCCTAATAAAAGGAGAAAGGTCAAAATAATGAAGAACAGTAGTATGCTTGCTCAAATTTAGATTTAAAATTTACATTTAACAATTAAAATTTAGATTTAGATTTTACATTTAGATTTAGATTTTACATTTAGATTTAGATTTAACATTTAGATTTAACATTTAACATTTAACATTTAACATTTACATTTAACATTTAACATTTACATTTAGATTTAACATTTAGATTTAATATTTAACAATTTAGCAGCAAGAAAATGGACCAAAACCTAACACCTAACATTTAGCTCTAAATGTGTAAAAATTGTGTGAACATTGTGCTAAATGATGAAAAATGACTCCTCTAAATTTGTGAAGCTGTTTTTACAAACGGCGCCCCATGTTTTGGTTGCGTGATTATCCTGGAATTGATATGAGTGACCACATGCTGGAAACCTCTCAAGCAGATTGAGAGGTCTCCAGAATGTGATGTGCCTCACATGCAGCAAGAATTAATATTTGAACATAATGAGCTGAACGTAAAAAATAAATTATGGGTCTTACTTTGTTTCCATGGTCACCCCTGAGAAGTCTGGTTGATACCGGAGGATATAAATCTGTGATGTTATCACTATTTTAGTGGAATCCAACCAAAGGATTTAAGAACTAATTCAAAGAACATTAAAAAAGCAGAAACATATATTAGAACATTTATGGCCCATAAGCCTTGGTCATGACTGCCTATAAGTGAATTTTAGACCCTCCTCACTGCAGGACAAGACCAGAAAATATGCATCCCACACCAAAATAAACTGAAAACACTGAAAATCCTGAAAAAGCAATCAAAAATCCATGGATGATAACTGACAATGTTAATACTTATTTAAATATTATTTTGTAATTATCTGATGTAACATAATGTAAAGTTAAAAATAATAGAAAATCTAGAAAATATAATTATACATGTGTCTACTCCAATGTGGCACAACATTAGAACCGCTGTCTGGTGAGGAGAATAGTATTGATTATCTTTTTAGAATAGACCCTATCAAGGGTTAGGATTATATAAGGAAGCATGTTAACAATTGATGTGTTGGACGCAGGAAAAACTGGTGTAAATGCCACATTGTGATGGATAAACACCTGATTCTCAAAAAGGACAGGTCTTGCAGGGTGTTTCCGGTATGTGGTGGTCAGTACCTACCAAAAGGAGAGGTGAAAGCTGGTCCCATAAAAAGAGATACTGTACAACAAACTGCTTAAAACGTTCATGCTGGCTCTGATAGAAAAGAATCAGAACACACAGAGCATCACAGCTTGCTAAGAATGGCGATGAATAGCTGCAGACCAGTCAGAGTACCCTTGCCAACTGCTATCCATCGCTGAAATTGAGCACCCGAGCATCAGAACTGGACGATGGGGCAATGGCAGATGGTGTTCTGTTGCTTTTGGCCTAGTGTTTAGCGAGATTACACTGAAATCAGAAGGCCATGGCTTTGAATCCAAGGACTGCTAATGGTACCACTGAGGTTCCCTCGAGCAAAGTACTGTACCCACACACTGCTCCCCAAATGCCCCATGTTGGTGGCAGCCCCTGCTTCCATTTATAAATGGATTAAAAGCCGAGAAAGAATATTACATTATCCTAAATGTGTGCAGTGTTGTGGTGTTTTTATGCATGTCTATAAGGGGCCAGTAAAATCTTCTGTAGTTTACTTTCATATGAAAAGAACCACTGCATGTGTTGCTAACGTGAGGAAGAAAAAGTCAAGTCAAGTCAAGTCAGGATGCAATGTGAGAAGGGGGAAAGGCACTGTGATGCTCTGGGTAATGATCTGCTGGTAACCTTGTTTCCCGCATTTATGTGGATGTTACTTTAACATGGACATAAATGTTGTTCCAGATCAAGGGCATCCCTTCATGGCAAAAGTAGGGTGGTGGTGGCCTGGTGGGTTTGAATCCTACTTTCAGCATACCACTACCCCATGTTGCTTCAGGGAGACTTCCCCCTCAGAAAGTCCTCAGAAAAAGAATAATGTAGCACACTGGCCACTTATGTTATAACCATAGAATTACACCATAAGAAAGTCTGTTCTTCTCAGAATGACACACTGGGAAAGTTGCTGTAAAGGTTATACCACTAATAGGAAGCCTGGCATTATCGATCTCCATGACGCGCTGAGAATTCAGGCCCAGAGGGTGTTAGATGCACACATGCAGTGACCTTTATCCTACAGTGTTCTATTAAGGTGGTCAGTGAACCGGAACTTCTGCTGTCCGTGCACTTGACAGACAGAATATCAGAGTGTGGAGGGAAAGAGTCCTGAACTCCTGAGTAAAATAAAAACAGTAACGGGAAACACACCAGCAGAGGGAGGAAATGGATGTACTGGTGGTAATGAGGAAGAGGGCTTGGTGGTTGGGGGTAGCAGGGACCCAACATCCCGTAATTCATTGGCTGAAACTACAAATAACAGACTTTTACATCCCGACTATGCCTTAGAGTCGTCCTCTCTTTCTGCTAATGTTCCACCCGAGTGGAGCTTGTAATGTGGAATATCTGACCTCCGTCCAGGAAAAGCCAAACAGCTCCCAGGGAGTAATTACACCCTGAGACTGATTAAATCAAATTAAAAACAGGAATGCATTGCTTTGTACTAATAAATGTCATCAGTCTTTATGGCATTTTAATACATTTTAGTAAAAAATATATGAAGGAACAGGATTTATAAACAATTACTAACATAATTACTTTAATACCTATTAATAGTGTCATAATTAAATATCTTAGTAACTCACCAATCATTTCTAAAAAGTGTTAAGGTACTTGAACAGCTTGGCCAATCTCCTGATATGAGTCCCATTGAAAATGTATAGAGGCCTTTATTTTTAGAAACTTTTAGACCTTTCCATCTGTTCAAATATCAGGTTGCTTGGTCTCTACCTAGACAATTTGTTTAATAATTTATCATGTGAATGCACTCTTTTTCCATTTGTCTTTCCAATATGAATGTTTATTGTTTAATTTAATTTTAGACATTTTCTTAAATAAACAATATTGTATCATTTATTCAGTTTAAATGTAACTCCATTTTTATGTATGTATTCCATAAGACACACAAGATAATAAGCAAGATTTTTCAGACTGCAGGTCTATTTGAGGGACCTTTTGTCATTTTGAGGAACTGAACAACCACAGTTGTTTTTTTTACCATATGTAACTGCTGTAACTGCCAACAAATTCTTTCCAAAAACGCATTAATCTTGATCATTAATCTGATGCCAGACGCTATGCCCTGTTCATTTTATTTTTAAACATATGTTTATACTTCAGTAAATACTGTTTCACTTATGTTTATCTAAAGACAGGATGTGTGTACAATGAATGTATACCCTACACAGATTTACTTCACACTTCTGATCTACAGTACATGGACACCGGGGATTTCTTAGTAATAATAACCTCTCCCAGAGTAGCTCCATTACAACATTTCCTGAGAACTTTAATTACCTGCTTGTTCTCCAACACTTCCGCGGTCATTTTGCGAACCCCCATCTCCCTTTTATTCTGTAGTCTATTTCTTTTCAACCAGCCCATTGACTCTCTTTTGGCCAAATGCTATTCATCGTGTTTCCTTCCAGCTTCTCGGAATATTTACCTGGCTGAGGTTGATGTGGACTGCAATCAAAGAGTTCCGTGAATCGGCAAATCCTGCCGAGGTCGACTGGAGGGCTTTGGCTAAATCACCACAGTTTAATTGGCGAATACACTCCCTGCTGGAATACCAAAAACAATTTCACATCACTCACTGCACTTCTGACAAGCACAGATAAAATCCTGTAGTGACATCTACACCTGCTATAATTCCACTGAGGAACCAAGTGGCTGCAAGCAAGAAGAAAATGACTGGCTTCTGCTCTCCAATGTTTCCTTTGGTTTATGAGTTTGTAATGGCTACAACCAGTCATGCCTGGTCATTACACCTTGATGGAAGGACTGACATGTCAAATATTATATTGCTAATAGCACCTATTAACCCTTAGAACGCACTGATCACACACTGCTATCAGAAAGGCAGCAAATGGTAAATCATTAAGAGAGAGCAAAACAGTTCATTTGTATGGAAGTTCGCAAAGTCTGTGTTAATTTTCAGGATGTCAGATGTCATGCAGACTTTATGACCGCTTCTGGGGTTTTACAAATCCCACAAAAACATCCACAAACTAAACAAATGCTGGGAGAACCCTTAGGAGGGTCTCTGGCCACAAGAGGAGAGGGTGGGGGTCCAGTAAGCGGCTGAGTGATGGTGCGTCTAGAGAAAGAGCAGCAAATGGCGAACATGTACACACCTTTTATATTTACTGAAATCAGAGTTTACTGATACACTCTGAGTTCTGAGGGTAAACGCCGGTTCAAAATTTTTTTTTTAATTAGTTAAATACGCGAATGGTTTAATACTGATTCTATTGTAGTAAATCCTTTTGAGGATTGCTATTCTATTTGACGTATATGTATATATAATATATATATTTGCAGACAATGTGGGAATGACAGAATTTGCTCTTTCTCTTATTTATCTTCTCAGTGACATGATTTCCTGTGAATGCTTGACATTTTATTGCCTTGTTGTTTAACACTGTGAGCCTACAGGCCAGCATTCCTCGACCTTTCTGTGTGGAATGTGACGTTAATGACAGAGGTCAGTGGAGTTCTGTGTCATTTCCCAACGTTTACATGAGCAGCTCATGGTACGTCCCTTGTTCAAAACAATGAATTGATAAACAGACTGATAACTGCAATAAACTAAAAGCATGGAGCCTTGATATTGGGCCCATTCATCTGTCCAACACAAAACTTTTAACTTGCTTGGCCATTAAGATTGAACCTATCAGTTTTAACACTGTTGAGAATTTCAACAAGCTTACAAAGAACTTGAGTAAAATCCCATTGAGCAACATTAGAAGGTGTAACTTTAGAGTGCATTCTTATCTTCAGATAGTGTTATAGAATAGGAGGATATGTACATTTGTTGGTTTTTAGGACGTCACAAAAGCAAGGAATTTAAAATGGGCTCTTTTTGCAGTTCACATGTATGACTGTGTGGCCCAGAGGGCGTGATTGGCTTCAATTTTATTGTTTTTCTATACTACTGGCCTTTTAATAAGGATATTATAACTGAAATAACAATAGCATGGTGTCAATTTTTCCAAACTACAGAGTCCAGTTGGTCTTCTAGACTGGAATCTCAACTTAATGAAGTGACTGCAGTCTGCTGCTGTTTCTCATTTGACTGAGCAGCATTTTGTGGAACAGTGTTCACCAACCTTCCTCCTGGAGATCTGCTTTGCAGCTGTATTTATTTCTAACCTATATCTAACATGATAACCCCCCCCTTTATCTCCCCAACCAATCAGGGATTCTGAAGAAGTTCTTAAGCCAGAGCAGGTGCTGCTGTTTATGGCTGGAAATTCTCAGAAACCTGGATTTCCAGGTGCAGGTTGGTGACCGCTACTGTTACCCTTTTCCAGCTCCATGACAGTAACTCAGAAACGTGTGTATTTTTGGATGGAGGAAATTTGTTTTCTTCTCCTATTTAGATTCCAAGCATGTTGTTTTCCCTTAAAGTCCCAGAATAGTGACAGGTGAGGCTAGTCAGTGAAACAGTGCTGAAATACGACTACTTGGATTTCGAGACTGAGAAAAGAGCTGAGGACTGCAGATCTGGCGTACGTCTTTCCTCCATTAGAGAAGTAACTTGACCATTTATCATACATGAACACACCACACCACAAAATTTTTTCTCTACATTTAACCCATTCACCAAGTGCATTTCTCCATCCTCACTACTAAAACAGGCCCTAAAACAGATTCCGTGCTCTTGGATGGGCTCAGAAATAGACGACCAGAGCCGGCAAAGTTCAGCAGGTATGCGTCATTGCTTTAGCGATACCTGTGAATGTTATATAACCAATAAAGGCCCCGCAGCAGACCTCATTACTAATAAATCCAGATGTGAACTCTCATGAGCCCCATGTATTACATGTGGCTATGCAATATTATGCAACTAGATCCTTATGTGATGAGAGATGTTCCCTGTGTGTGACCGTGCACAGGATGTGGGGCCTTATTAGAAAGTCACACTCGCACCGAACGCAAGGTCTGGAATACAAATCCCTCCTCTGACAGACCTGAGCATCAGAGGCCAGCAGAGCTCCAGCTTATTTCCCTGCTTTTAATGAGCAGCTCAGGATAAATCCCCTGTTCCAAACAACGAAATAATAGTCACACAAGTGGTCAGATCCCTTTCGGTAGTGCAACAAATGGTAAATTGTCCTCATATCCCACAACATCTCCTTATATGGAAGTTCCCCCATGTGTGTTGGTTCTTGAGGTGTCAGACGTCATGCTGAGCTTTGTTTGGTGTTCCTGTGTCATGTAGAACCAAAGTTACTGTAGTTTAAAAACATGCGATAACGATCAAATACACTACTGGGTTTTTTTTGTCAGACACAAAAGAACACAAAGGACAAAAATAATCAATTTTCTCTCATTTTAAGTGTATTAGTAAACTTTGATTTTAGTAAATATGACCAGTGTAACCAGTAAACCAGTAAACAGTTCTGAGGGTAAGCACCGGTTCTAGGCTGTTTTACAGGGGTTATATTTACTGAAATCAGAGTTTACTGATACACTCTCAACTAAACAGGTTTTTTAAATGACTTTGTTGGATATCAAAGACTCTTGCTTAATGTGCTTAATGTGTTCAGAAAATAATCCAACCAGAAAATTTTACACTTAAGACATCTCTTTTAATGGAATAATGTAAAAGAACTCAATTTACACAATCATCCACTCAACCCAGGTATAATCAAACAGCCAGGATTTGATTGGTGTTCAAATTCTACTTTTTTAGTTTAGACCTGGAGCTCCGAGACTAATGTTGCTAACATACATTAAAACTCAATATTCACCCAATTAGCCCCCAACATTTCTATTCAAATCCATCACCAAGACCTCTCTCAAACCTCTCAGACAGCATCAGCTGCAACCAGACCTAATCCCTGAATGGTATTTTAAAACATTCATCTAGTATCAATTCAAATGAATTTCATTACAAGTCGTCATGGATGAGTTGAAACAGGTATTACATTTTTATTATATCTGTGTTATTTATTATCTGTTCATCTTCTTTTGGAACAGGAGACGCATCTCGAGTTACTTCAGGGACCCAGAACCTGACATGGAGCTCTGCTGACCTCTAGCGTCAGCATAACAGCTCATGGCATTTTCCATTTACTGTTATTGGTAACATTTATTTTATTGTAAATATATAAATGTGTGTACGTTTTATATTGTACTGTTGTGTTATAAAACTTTTATTATATTTTTGATGCTCTGTCCAGTTTTTACTGTAATAATTCATGTTGTAATAGAGGATTTTTTAATTTTATAATCTGTTTGTTCCAAATATCTGGAATGATCAATTTATAAATTTTATTATTACGTTTTTTGCCTTATTGTATGTTTTTTGTCTCTGGTTATTTCTACTTTTGCTTCTATTTCTATTATTTCTACGATTAGGGGTTTCCCTCAGTTACCCCCCAGTTTAATGAAAGGGCGATTGACAGGGAAAATAGCTGCTCACTATCACTTACAGGCAGGGGCGCCGCCAGATATCTTGGGCCCCATGAAAGACTAGAATTTTGGCCCCTTCCCCCTTTTTAAGATAATATTACTAGCCCCTAACAGGGCCCCATGTCAGTGCTGGGCCCTTAGAATCGTTCTAACCTTTCCCCCCTGGCGGCGCCCCTGCTTACAGGTGACAGGTTTCAATATGGTAACGTATTTAGAAATTCAGAAATGACCCTGCAACCGTTTTGAAAAAAACCTTGGTTCCATAATCAACCACACGGGGCAGCAAAGTGAAAATGAGCGTCGGGGCAGCAACCACAGAACCACAGTGGATGTACGTTTACCATTTCTGTCGTAAATAGCCCTTCCCTAGTTAAAGTGTCTGCAACCTCTCACCTGATACTCTACCAGAAACTTTAAATGGTACTTCGTAGAAATTTAACAGGCCTTGTATTAACATGTATGCTTATTTAAAAAAATACGTCCCTTTATTTCATCAGCCTGGCTTTGCCCGGTGAAAAAAATTAATGACACTCCATTGTCAAGGGGCTAGGGCTTAGCGTACTCGTTTGGAACAACCCCTCTGTTGACTGACCAATCAAATGCAACATTCTGGGACATTCAATGTTGCTAGAAAGTAGACCCTCAGTGTTGCATTGCATTTCACACTTACTCTGTTTCTGCTTTGATCCCAGTCGTGATGCTTCCCGAGGCTCCAGTCTGGAGACGGGTCCAGTCCTTCTCCGGCCCCGTCCCTCGGGCCCGGCACGGGCACCGGGCTGCAGCTCTCCGGGAGTTAATAGTGGTGTTTGGGGGTGGAAATGAGGGAATAGCGGAGGAGCTTCATGTTTATAACACAGGTGAGAACATATTAGGTAAATCTACTCAAAGTGTGCTGCAGGAGTGTCTCATACGAGTTTAAGCAGTGGACAGCTTTTTAAAACGCATCCGTATTTAAAATACGATTAGGGTTTAAGTTATTGCACATCCCATTGTGTGCAGTATCTTTTTACACTATTTGGACAAAAGTTTTGGGACACACCGCTTAATTATTGAATTCAAGTATCCCCTTACTTCTAGGGTAGGGAAATCTTAATGCTTCAGCAGACATAGACATTTCGGACAACACCAAGCTTCCATACTTTGTGGACACGGTTTAGGGAAGAACTTTTTCTATTCCAGCTTTTTCTATGAATGTCTCCCAGAGCACCATAAAGATGTGGCTGGGTGAGTTAAGTGTGGAACAACTTGACTGGCCAGTGGCCAAACATAGCTTTGACCAGGGTCTCCGCCAGTACTCTTGGGCCCAATGAACGATTAGAATTTGCTCATCTCAAATCGAAAACCTTAACATGCCCCTCTGTTTACCGATTTTTTCCAGCACATAGTTCCTAGCAGCACATCCTGAACAGGTCCTGAGACCTAGGAGTCGCCTAATTCGTGCCTGTCCCCATGCTCTGCCATCCCAAGCACTGCACCTTGCCACCGCCAATTTGTCACCACTGCATTAAAAATTGCTGTCTGTACCCATGAACTCCATATTAAAATCTATGGATTCGGATCCAGTGTCATTAAAGTCCATGCTGGTGTAATGGTCAGGCATCCCAATACTTCTGTTCAAATAGTGTAGATACAAAGAGAAACACTGTAGTTTTGTTTTTAAAGTTCTCTGTGTTGTGCTGTACTTACACCTTGCCCTCCTCTCCCCTGCGGACAAGTTTCCAAGCAGTGGTTTCTGCCGGCGGTCAGGGGGGACATCCCACCTGGCTGTGCCGCCCATGGCTTCATCTGTGAAGGCACACGGATCCTGGTGTTCGGGGGAATGGTGGAGTTCGGAAAGTACAGCAACAGTCTGTATGAGCTGCAGGTAAGGAGATCAGCTGCTGTCTCTTCAGTCTTCTAACGTTTCCACCAGCCTCCTCCACAAATGTCTCCATCCCAACTGAGCAGGCGAGCAGCTATAACAGTAAATGAGTGTTATATTTTCCCCAGTTGGTCCCATTCCAGTTCAAATTCTATCTCAATGATGGCACTAACACTGGGAGGTTAAATCCTCCAAATGCTTCCTCCAAGTCTTGAGAAACGCCACTGTATTGGTACTCAACACACTTGGAGGAGAGCACTAACTGCCAGGTAGGCATGGGCCGGTATAAGATTCTGACGGTATGGTAACCTTGGATAAAAATGTCACGGTTTCACTGTATCACGGTGTTGTAATTACTGCTCTACAATGTTGTATTTAAATGTCTGGGTAAAAAAACAACTATTTTTTCCAACTGAACACAGTATATTTTATTTTAGGAAACATATGTAACATTTTGTAATATTGAACATCAGGCAAAATAATTAAAATAAATAATTGAATCTTCTTAATTTAATTAAATTGCAGTCACTTGTGTGAGCCTAAACCTGCAGCTCAACAATAATCAAAATAAAGAAACAAATAACATTTTCAAAAACAAATCCTTCCTTTGACGGCACATATCGTAGGAATGGTATAATTAAATTTTTTTTTTTGCGGTTTTGAAACCGTTACTTTTTTAAACCGCTGTAAACCTTGAAACCGGTTATCATCCCATGTGTACGGCCAGGTCCTGTTTTGCATACACAGTTATACAAATATGACATAGCAAAATGTGCCCCTGAATCAACCATGAGTCTGTGCACAAATAAATTAAATTAAAGATAAATTTGAAAATGTGAAAAAACAATCAACCATTCAAAGCAGAGGGCCCAGCTCCGGTCCTGCACAGTTCAGTAATGTACCTCCTCAGACAGACTCACTAAACAAGTGGAACCAGAGGTGTTTGAGAAGAGAAATGACTGAAATGTGCAGGTCACTGGAGCTCCAGACTGAAATTGTGCAGCCTTGATTGAAAGATTGACAAAACATGTGGAATTATGTGGCTCTATTTGACTGGAATGAATATCCACGTCGTCCCATTGTTTATAAAAGTGGTGACGCCTGGTCTAATATATGGAGATTTCTAAATGTTCACAAACAAATGAGTAGATCAGACGTTACTCAAAATGTCCATCAGTTTTGGAAGAGAATCGCATTGCGAGGTTTTGCCTTGTGCTTTCTCAGGCCAGTCGCTGGCTGTGGAAGAAGTTGAAGCCTCGCTCCCCGAGGAACGCCTCGCCCCCCTGCCCCCGGATCGGACACAGCTTCACTCTTCACGGTAACAAGTGCTACTTGTTTGGAGGACTGTCCAACGTCAGCGAAGATCCAAACGGCAACACGCCGCGGTGAGCCGAGTTTAGGACCCCACTGAAACAGAAGTTCATTTCCATACTAATTCACTTGTGTAACGTCCCACTTATTGACTGATGTTGCACAATCATTCTTTCTTGCCTTCCTCTTGTGTCTGTACACATGACCTAATCGATTCCTCCCTCTCTGAAGCTACTTGGATGATTTCTTTGAGCTGGAGCTACAGACGCAGTCGGGGGTGAAAGGGTGGAGCATCCCTGAAACCACCGGCCAGGGTCCCTCACCCAGGGAGTCCCACACATGTGTGGCATATAGCGGGAAAGGTGGTTCCTCCCCAAAGCTTTACATTTTTGGGGGCATGTGTGGAAAGAGATTAGGAGACCTGTGGCAGCTGGACATTGGTAAGCTTCAAACTCAATGTCGCAAGTAGATATGGGAGGTTACATTTTATTTTATACATTTTGTGGCTCTGGGTAATATTTATCCATTTATCACGGTTGATCCATTTGATCCGTTTAGCACGTTTGATCTGCCCCTGTCACACAACCACACATTAGTCTTTATAACCCCACCCTCCTCCTCCTCCCCGTCACACACCCACATATGGTGACACAGAGAAGTGCTTTTAGCCACAGACTCACTAGCATAAAGTGATCCTCTGAATGCCACAGAAAGTCTTTCCTCCCCCATCACACACCCACCCGTCTGACTCTATAACTCCGCCCCCGTCACGCACACATCAGACTCTGTAACTCCTCCCCCTGCCACACACACACACACACCCATCAGACTCTATAACTCCACCCCGCTACACACCCACCCACCTATCAGGGGGGGTGATATTATAGTGGTTTTGGAATATATTTTAGATATTTTATATTGTTCTTATTTCCTTGTATCTGTATGTCCGTGCAGTTGTAACATAAGCACTATTCTTTCAGGATCAATTTGGATTCTGATTATTGTGATACATTAAATAATTATACATTATGCTTCTCAGAACATACTATAGATCACCAGTCGTTGAAGAACACCGTTTTGTAAGATTGGCCCAGGTTTAAGGAGCAAGAAGCAACACACTGTCGCTCTTTCTGAGATTTTTCAAGATGCACCTCGTATTGCTTGTTGTTTCAGAGACCATGACCTGGTCATTACCCCAAACCTCAGGAGCACGCCCACTGTCCAGGAGCCTGCACTCTTCTAACGTGATTGGAAACCAGTAAGGAAAACCCCTTTGCTTTCTTTCTTTTCTGTTTTTTACTGTTTGCCAAGTAATATCACAAAACTACCCAATGTGGTCAGAACTGAGGATGTCCCAAATCCGATCACGTGGTTCCAGACTTGATCGGAATCAGACGTTAACTCCCGATCAGGACTCGGGTTTACGATGTTGTGTCGGGTTAGTCTCGACCCCGCAGTCACTCGCCAGAGTACTAGAGACGCTTACCCTGGACTCGCGTGAGACTGTTTGAGTGGTGATTAGGGGGCGTGGCTGTCGGCAGGTGCCCAGCGTGCTGCAGTTTGAGGACACCTCTGGGTGATTATTGGAGGAAATTGGGGATCATTGTCTGCGTTGTGTGATTGGAGGAGTGCATAGACGAGAAAAATGCTTCGAGTCGTGAAGGCACAGGACATCAAAGCCAAGATAGCAGAAATGATCGCAATGAGTGACCTGCCATTGACCTTAGTGTAATGTATAGAAGTATCGGATCGGGACTCGGTATCGCCAGATACTCAAAATCAAATATCTTGGACTCGGACTCGAAGGCAAAAGAACTGAATCGGGACATCCCTAGTCAGAACAGATACCTGTGACCT
>JBBKCR010170892.1:0-15319 GCA_037577295.1 Ladigesia roloffi | reverse complement strand
CGCTGTGAAAGATTCAGCACAGCACAAATATCACAGAAAAGCTTAGAATAAATACTCCATCCACACTATCCTAGCCTCAGATTATCTTAGACTTAATGTCGCAGTGTATTTTGTCCAAACACATTAAAAAATCAAAATGAAAATGCTTTACAGACACTGACTGCTGGACCACTTCACTACTGTCTCCAGTATCGAAACTTTGCCATGTGTTTTGGCTTTCAGTTTGTTACAGGCAAAAATATTCCATTGTCCTCTGATTAATAAATATCTAACAAACATCCCTCTGATGAGGTCAGCCTGTGTTATTCAATCTTTTTTGTTAATAATCCAAAACCTTCGAAATTGCATAAACATGGACATTAACTTTATTAAAAAGCCACCCTTGCGAAATGAACATTTGCAAACATGAGTGGCTAGAGGAAATCCATCTGGCTGGTTTCAAGAGAAAACCTCAAAACCTCAGTAATCTTTTTGCAGTTGTTTCCTGAGGGACTTCCTCTGAAGCTTTTATGAATGACCTCCTCGAAGTCCTGCTCTTGCTGATCTGAGACCACCATATGCCTTGTCTGGGGGGTAACTGCTGGGTACAAGAGTGCAGAAAGCTGTTCTGAGAGCAGTGCAAACCCATACTTGAAGCTACAGGGCTCCACAAATGCAATGAAGAACATGGGCCTCCCATGCTGTGGGAAAACTGTAATACCACCAGCACTAAGGATTTACCGTCCCTGTGGAAGATCCCATGCCCCATTCCATGTCATTTTGGTTACTCAGTCATAGACAAGGTGCTTATTTGTTTCAAAAGTAACATCTTTCATTTCACTAAAATGTTCTTAATTGATTCACTTGGCTATTCTAGGAAAAACTGCAAAGAGCTCCAAATTCTGTGAAGGTTCTTTAAAGGTTCTGCACATTTACACAAATTATTCTCTACAGAAAAACCCACTGAAAGATTGTTATAGCAGACAAACTGCCTTGCTGAGCTCCAAAGAAACCTCACTGGCCACTTTATTTTTAAGAGTGTAGCTGTATGTTCTAATGCAAACCTGGAATTTTCCCAAATGTATATTCCAGAGGGATTACTGATGCTTAAATGAGCTATAAAAACCCCAACCTACTTTATGATGAGTTTATTAAATGTAAGATAACCCACAAAAGCCTTCTACTGTCAGTGTCAAATGCACATTAAAGTGCTAGCATTGCCTCATTATTTCCATGATGAGCATGTGTAGAAGATTAGCTCCTGGTTGGTCTGGCCTGGGGCTTTGGTCATGGCAAGCAGCCTCCTCTCCTTCTTTCTTTCCTTCCATCTCTGAGGTAAACCAGCATGTCATTGCCATGAGGTTAATGCTGGTCTTTGAAATGAATAACATAACTGAGCTAGACCTCCTCTTAGCTTCACGAGAAGGAGAGAAATCACAGGAGACATTGTTCATATCACAGAAGATGTCTAAACATGCCACATAACATCGTTCATTGGTTTTACCTGCTGTTAAAGCGCTAATCACAAGCTTGTTACTGCAATACTGATCGTGTACATAAAAGAGGAAAATATGAACTTTTTAGTGTCCAGTAGAGTCCTAAAATGTTTAGGGCTCCTCACTTGGGGGCAGCTGGTGGTCTGCTGATTGCCCCTGTGTTCAGAAGGTTGTGGGTATTGTCATTTCCTTCAGCAAGATAAAGTCCCCACACACTGCTCCCTTGTTGCTGGCAGCCCACAGCTACATTTGGTGAATAAGTTAAAAACAGAGATAGAATTTCACATGGTGAACTGTGTTGTGCTCTGTTCACGCAGGAATATAAGGGAACACTTTACTGTATAGCACAAACCATAGCACAGAGGATATTTCTTGTGTAAGTGTGTGTGTGTGTGTGTGTGTGTGTGACATGTGTTTGATAGAAGGTGTGTGTCTAGACAAGTGTAGACAGTACAGTTGCACAATCTCATGGTTAATGAGGTCATGTTTTTCGTTTGCTGTCCCGTGTCTCAGGAGCTCGCGCTGTTTGGCCATGTGTAAGTACACATGGCTAAGTGCGTGTTTAATTCCGTGTAATCAAGCTAATGGAAGTCATGGTGGAGCTAGCCTTGTCCGCTGACATCATGTTTACATTTCTAAGAGCTGGCTTGTAATCAGCAAATAGTTTGGACACTGCCAGCTCAGAGAAAATAAAAAAAAGGCACTAGCGCTCACCCATCCCAACCCTTCATCTTCAAAGCTAAATAGAACCCAAGATAAATCCTCGGCCAGTTTGTTTCTACCTATGCCAAATAGTCCCTTATTGCCTGTGTACCTCTGATGCTAACGCCGCTAGAACTCCGGCAAATTGTACAGCTCTTGTTTTCTTATCAAAAGGAATCTACAGCTGCTTGTGAGATACAGAGGCTAGCAAATGTGCTGTTTGTTTTGATCACACCTTGTGTGCTGTTAGCAGCTAGCATATGGGACAAGAATGTTAGCATGGAGCAATGGTGCACAGATGTGTTTATCAGTACGAGGCCTGGTGTTAGCTAGCTTTCTACTTAGTCGCCTCTGGCCAAGTAGGTGGCCTGTAATTTGAATATGAAAGTAAACAGAACCAGGACATCAGTGGACATTAATCTGAATAGATAATAGCGTAATAGCCTGTTAAAAAAGACAGCTTTTCAGTGTCTGTAGCTTCAGTTTTACTAAAGTAACTTCAAAGTTCAGTGTTGGCAACTTTTTGAAAAAGGTGCCAAACAACGTTTCTTTACATAATGCTGTGGAAGAACCAGTTTTGGTGCCCTCAAGATCCTCCCAATTAATGCTTCAATGGAGATTTGGAAAATAACTTTTACAAATGTTCTTTAAACACCTTAAATTTTCCTTAAACCCAAGTCTCACTTTTCTTGAGGAAAGGAAATGGGTTCTTTTATGGCATTGCTCAAAGAACCCTTTGTTGCATTTTTTAAAAGAATGTATTCACAAGACATCTCAGTGTGCATCTGATGTTGGATCGGTGTCTTGAAATAAGATCACTGTGTCTAGAGGAGGCATCTGATCCAGGATCAACAACCCTTGATGCTTTAGAACTCCTGGCCCTTGAGAATTGGACTAGCATAGAGAATGAGATCTCCTTAGCGCCTCATTTATGTAACCACAGTTGAAAGGACACTTAGGGACTTGAATATCTAGATAAACCCGATTCTGATACTGAAGGAAAACAAACCAGAGAGCCTATAAACCATACTCTGTTATCACAATACACATATTTGGATTACTATGCAGATTCATGTAGAATAGTAGCTACATACAACGCTTATTTAAATTGTTATTTGCGTACAGGATATTGAAGTAACAATTTAGCTTCCTTGCAGAACTGTTCAGCAGAGGGTTCTTCAAAAACAACCATTTATGTAAAGAAGGTGTCAAAATCATATGTCTAAGGCAAAAAAAATTTAGTAACAAGACTATATATCTTCATTATCCCATCTATAGACATCCATTCTTCTGCCTAGGGCCCCTTTCAACAGCCCTTATTCCACTTAAATAAGGTCCCCTGGTGCATGGTAATGATAGTATTTTTGTTTCTTTAATCAGGTATCCAATCTAAACGACACACCCCTGAGCGTCTGATGCTTAGACTAGCTGTGGTGACAGGAAGCTCCCCTGGAGATCTGTGCCACATCTGGCAAGAATGGGCCTCAGATAGGAAAACACTAAGACCAGAGAGGAAGCCAAGACTTCCATCAACTGAATTTAGGATCAAGATGTTTTACAAGTCAAGAGACAGCAACAATTTAACTCTCAAACCATGCACAGATAAATGACCAGACACAGCTCATTCAATTTGGGGCCATTAGTGGAAATACTGCTGCCCGTGCCAGTTAGAGAAGCTTATGTGAATTTGAAAGAACTTTATGTCAAGATTCAAGATTTTTATTTATTATATTTTATTGATTTATTATTTATTATGTAAAGGTTCTAAAAGAACTGTTAATTTGGTTAAGTATCTTTACAAATGTTCTTTAATCCCCTTCAGTCTCACTTTTCTTTAGGAATGCAAAGGGTTTCTTTTGTAGCATTGCTCATAGAATCCTTTGTTGCATTTTTTAAAAGAATGTATTCACACGACATCTCAATGTGCATCTGATGTTGGATCTGTATCTGGAAATGAGATCACTGTGTCTAGAAGGAGGCATCTGATCCAGGATCAACAACCCTGTTTTGGAACTAGACTTAGCTTGGGCCAGCATTAAAAATGTTTCAGTATTTGTCACTTTTCTTTACATTGTTGTTTAAAAATAGGAAATACAACAAACCAGGAATCAGACTTCTTAGACTCTGTAAACAAGCAAACAAACAAACCAACAAACACAAAACGGTAATGTTCCATTCACTATTGATCCTGAAGAAGTGACAGCTTCTTTTTTCTATCAGAGTTGAGATAAAAGCAATGTCTGATCAAACATAATTTGATATAAATTATTGCTCCCTCATATCACAGTGAAATAAGTGGGAAGTTCTGTTATATTATTGGTCTTTTCTTTTCATTAAAATAGAAAATATAAATCACAATTAAATGTAATTCATAGTGTAATTCATAGTCTTTTCTTGCTTTTACTATGTTTTTTCCTCTTTTCTTAACATTAAAACAAAATATATAAATCAAATATAATTGCGATTCATTGTGGAACTCACTATCAGAGCTTAACATTACTTTTAAATGACTGTTGGTTCTTTAACTGGAAATATTCTCAGTCATATTTGTTGTCTGTATTTGTATTTAGTAGTTACAGTATAAAGTGCCTGAACATTCGTTAGTTTGTAAAAGTGTCTCACTAGCTACAGAAACGAAAAATCAGAGTAGCATATTAATGATACAGAACCACACATTTATAATTATAAAGTGCCTCAAAATTATGACAGCAGTGCATGCTTTAATCTATAGAAATTATCAGTGCAGTGACAAAGTGTCTTTTAAGATATTTTACTTTTATATTGTGTTTGTTTATTTACATATTTTTGCTCTTTTTTGCAATCCCCAATCCCACCCACCAGGTAGGACACACAACACCCACGCCCACCCCCCTCCCCACAGGATACCACCAACACTAGCCGAGTAAAGGACAGCACAGAGCATGTCTTTACCATGCCAACATGTTTCTTACAGTGCTTCCCTCTAAAACAAAAGTAAGAGCAAAAGTACCCTTGCCTTGCTATGATCTGGAATGCAGCCTGGTGCTACTTGCATTGCTGTTATAAAAGGGCTTCCATCTTAGGAACCCTTTCAATTACCCATGCTCTCCTTCATTATCTGTTTAGGAACCACCCAAAAGCCTTAAAAAGAGCAACAGTAAACATGCTATCAAGCTAAGTGCCCTCTGAAACTGGAAGCGTACTCAAGAGCACACAGGCTTTTCATTGCAGAAGCAGATGGAAGAAGCTTCTGGAGACTGTGGGAAGCAATTATGCGTCAGCTGGAAATGCAACAGGCGAATACATGATAGCAACTATGCAAACGTATGGAGGGGATGTTTATTTGCTTGTTTAAGCAAGAGCCAGTGTGGTGACATCGGTTAGCATTATGAAATTATGGATTAGGTCCAAGCAGCCACCAGCCATGTTAATCTTAAGGCACTACACACTTTCTGCACTGTGAGCTCGACTATAAATTTCACTTTGACTTTTGAGAAGACTTCATCTCTGGGGGCTTATTAAAGTAAATTGGAGGGGGTGCTATGAGCACATAATGTTTGGACCTCAGAGGACAAGTCTTAGGAGCTGTGTCATCAGTTTGTGGAAGACATCACCTCAGCCTTAATGACAGTGTGTGTGTTTTTGTGTGAGTGTATGTGTGTGTGTCTGTGTGTGTCTTTGTGTGTTTATGTGTGTTTGCATTCCAGTAAGTGGAACCAGTTCGAACCAAGAAAAATAAAATAGACAGAGTTTCAAATATTCAAATATCACTCAAATAGGGGAGAGCAGGGCTGGTTGTCACACTATTTTACTTAAATTTAATTTGTGCCAAAACAGTGTATAGTAAGAATTCCCTTTCTGTATACAGTTAATGTTTAATGTGTCAGGTACAAATGAATAGCCCTGGCTAGTCCACTCTCTTCAAATGATATGGGCAGTCAAAGGCACCTTGTGCAGATGTGGCAACCAACCCCATAATGTATGTTGTCATACCCTATGGGGTTTTTTGTCTTTTTTAAAAATGATAAAAACTACTTTTGTTTTCAAACAAATATCAAACGAAACATGTCTTGTGTGTATTATAAAAACATAAAAGAAATGTCACTGGTTCCTTTTTAGACTCTTTGGCTTCAAACATGTGAATGTAAAATGCATAAATGTAATACACCACAGGCTATGAAAACTACTACTACTATGAAATATAAAGAATCTCAATTTCTCCTCAAACTGAAGTTCAAACAAGCAGCAAAACTCAAACAAAAATACAGAATAAAATACACTGTATTATTCATAACACAGACTAAAGAAAAAATGATTCTTAATCAACATTCACCAATCACTATCCATCTCAGAATCACAGTTCTGACAAACCTAAACTGACAGACCAGGTGTGTAGCATTTGTGGGCTCACACATTGCATACGATGCACTGGAGCATGTGTGACAGCCTACAACCAACTGACATTTTTAGCTCTTTTTGGAGGCCCCACATGTATTAGCATAGCTAAGAAAAA
The DNA here is from genome assembly GCA_037577295.1 of Ladigesia roloffi. NCBI lineage: Eukaryota > Metazoa > Chordata > Actinopteri > Characiformes > Alestidae > Ladigesia > Ladigesia roloffi. The sequence continues at coordinate 8,650 of JBBKCR010170892.1, read as the reverse complement.
GCCTAACTCAATTGTAACTCTCTCATTATACTTTAAAATGGTAACTACTGTTATCTATCAACCCATAATGGAATGAGTTAGAAGAAAAACATGAGATGCCTCAAAATTGACTTTTACATATGAAAAACATAAAGTTGTCTCACTTTAAGGTTATGCTGATTTCAACTCCACTGTCAATTAAGATAACCTCTGACACTAATTATCAGAATCAGAATCTTTATTTATCCCAAAGGAAATTGTTTAACATTTCTGTGTCAATGGTTTTGATCCGCACCTTATAATGGCTGAGATATGCCTGTGACGACCAACCCGCGTGACAATCAACGCCGCTCCTCTCCCCTATTAGTATACATTTGTTTTAATGATAAATACATTTGTGAGACAAAATTAAGGTCAGATAGTATTTCTGGTATATTAAGGTAACTGTTGAGTTGGCTTGATGAATTAGTCAGTTAAAAGGAATGGACAGCACTTGTTATTAAAACCTTTTTGAAGGTGTATACTCCTGCTTTATTAAAAATTGCGGATACACCTTGAGTACAGGAGATACTTCTCCACATGGAACATTGCACTGTCTAGCAAAAGTCTTTTCTTCTTTTTTAGATTTATAATTTTCAGATTTAAAATTTAAATTTCAGGTTTAGAAGCTGTTTTATATACCACCATATTGCGCGCTCTGCAGTGGACATGATGGACATCACTGTACAAAGACTGAAAAATGGAAGAAAGGCCAAAATTGTTCAGTGGAAACACAGACCATTCAATTACTTTTTATCAAAGAAACACTTTGCACAAAACTACAAAGGAAACCCTCCCACAGTTAGTGTAAAAGTGAACACTATGGACTGTATTAAGGGGCCTGAGTTTAACATCTGACAGACACAAACCTTTATTTATGTGTTACAGTGAGCTTCTCATGGGGCACAGAATGATGTACAAGGGTTTCATTTATGATTTATTATAATATATAAAATGACAATAAGGTGTAGAATGGTGTATTTGTGTGTCTGTGAGTGTGCTTGTGTTTATGTATGTATGTGTGTGTGTGTGTGTATGTGTGTGTGTGTGTATGTGTGTGTGTGTGCTGTTTCTAATTGCCTCCTGTTTCCTATCTTATGGGAAAATCAACTCGCAGCTCCACTTCCGCACTAAAGCTGCTCAGTGTGTATGGGCGTGTGTGTGTGTGTGTGTGTGTGTGTGTGTGTGTGTGTGTGTGTGTGTGTGTGCGTGTGTTCAGTAGTGGTGGCACAGAGACAGAGGTTATCTCTAATTTGCAGTATTGACCGCCAGCCCAGATGACTCCCTGAGACAGGAGAGGTCAGGTTTAAACAGCGGGAATTTCCTGCTCATAATGAAGAGAATAACAGCGTCATGTCGTCTCCGGCAATGATAACATTCTAAGACATTTTTATTTATTTATTTAACAGCGAAAAATGCTTCTGTAAATCTATCAGATTAATTGAAATCATATATATATATAAATTTATATTAAAATTGCACACTCTGCAGAATATATATATATGTATATATACAGTGAGGAACATAATTATATGGAGGGTTGTTTTGCACTGCTGCACATAAGTATTTGAACACCTGGCAATCAGCAAGGATTCGAGCTCTCAAAGACCTGTTACTCTGCCTTTAAGAAGTCCACCGCTACTCCACTTAGTAATCTTAGTTAGTAGCACCTGTCTGAGCTCTTTAAAGACACCTATCCACCCCACAGGCAGTCAGACACCAACTACCACCATGGGCAAGACCAAAGAGCTGTCAAAAGACACCAGAGACAAAATTGTGGACCTCCACAAGACTGGACAGAGCTACGGTGAAATTGCCAAGCAGCTTGGTGAAAATAGATCAACTATTGGAGCAATTGTTGGAGAGAGAGAGAGAGAGAGAGAGAGAGAGAGAGAGAGACATGCAAGTGTGATATGTGTGCAATGTAATGATACACATAATTCATGAAATATGTATTATTCTATTTAATACGAATACTTAATTTCCAAAAATGATTGTGGATCCATTTAAACATTCGGGCAGTTTGTTGACTTTTTTAGGGATGTAAATTGTGTAAGCATCTCTGTAATTAACAGTAAACTAATGTACACCACACACAGACACACCTTGGAGCAGCATGATGAAATTGTAATGTAGCACTAAAGAAACCACTTCCTTCCAGGGGTTAACAGCCCACCCTCACAGCTTCGCTGCCCTTGAGAAGCTGAATGTTTAACAGTCAGGGGCAGGACAGGGTGCTTCTACTGAGGTTTGAATGCATCCAGCTGTTGGGGAAAATCCATGCTGATCATAAACCAGAGTGTGTGAGTTAGTTTGTGTGTGCATAGCAAAAGAAACTAAACATAAAATATAAACTGTGTCATAACTTTTGTAGTTTTCCACCTAATATGGTAAATTTAGCACAAAAAAATAAGAGGTTCATTTATGATATGTTGAAATAAGCATAATGCTCTTAGCACACATTTATTTTGTATCATGCAGATCAGAAATATGAGGCTTGGCTCACATCTTACACTCTCTGCTAACAGTGTTGTTGAGAAGTCGCTGTTGAGGATGAACTCATGCAGCGGTGAGATGATGCTCAACTTGGGACTAGTTAAAGCAGGTTTTAAATTCTTTGTTTTCCTTGACTCTGTCTCATTCATTAAATACAGGCTTTCTTCCTTTATTTATGAGCAAGGAGCTAGCCACACACTTACGCATGCAGACACCGAGCATAAATCGTTCGTCTTGAGGGAAATTTACCCTTGACAGTCATTTTCCAAATAAAGATCGAACCACATCATAAACCTAATTATAACCACAGAGCGAGCTAAGCATTTTTCTCCTAAGCCTACACTGCAGTGCTGCTCACACAGGTGTGTTCCAGAAGGAGGAAAGAACAGAAAACATCTCACTCTCAATTCATCTTTAGACAGTAATCTAAAGAGTGGCATGCAGTGAAAGCTGTGTGGGTGAAGCACATCTCAATAAACTTGTCAATAAATACCTTATAGCTTCAACACACATCAGTTATGTGCTACGTTTACGATGGATTTTTATGAACCATGTGGTAAACAACAAACCAAGTGTTGGCCAAAATTTCCCAACCACCAATCTACACTTAAGGGCTATGGGTCCAGTATCAATGAAGGCTGGGATGCATTTCTAATTATTTTTGTAGGACCATTTTTGAGATGATTTCTCTGAAAAAACGGATAGTTACTTACTTACTAACTTTTCTTAATTATTTTTTACTTACTTACTTTCTTTCTTTTCTTTCTTTCTTTCTTTCTTTCTTTCTTTCTTTCTTTCTTTCTTTCTTTCTTTCTTTCTTTCTGTCTCTTTCTTTCACACGAAGATCAAGCATAAATCCTGAGGTAAAAAATTTTATTAAGAGATTAAGTTGAGATGAGTTGGTCTGCATCTGGAAGTACTTTTTTAGTGATGGCTTGATTCTTACCAAATGTTCAAATATAATATGTCTTTAATGACTACACTAAAAAGTAAAAAGTCTGGAAGCCCCTGACACTGGAAAATTGACAAAAGCACAGCAGCATGATTGAATATTTATCACAATGTTTAGACATTTCTGAATTAATGCGTCTGAAATACATGGTACAAATGCAAATACAAATATACCATGTTATTAAGCAGATTATACGGACTGGTTGTTGCTCTTTATTTGGTCTGTATCTGTCTCTTCTGATATACAGTTAAAATATATGGTATGTCTTCTAAATATACTATATGTAAATGCATATTATATGCCCTCTGAAAGTGTACACCCCAGGTTTTACCTGCCCAAGTCCTTTTAAGTAAACTAGCTTATTAATCTATTATGAATTACCTCCTGCAGCCACAGTCCCCATTACTCGTGCTATTAGCGTTTAGCTTAGGTGGGATTTTTCTAACCATTGAGCCAGACATTGTAGCCGGCCACAGCCATCCCAGTAGACTAGCCTCTGTTCAAGGACTTCGTTCAAGACAGGTGATTCCAGTGAATTGGCCACCCAGGTTCCTGTGCTGATGGCACACCTGCGTTCAGACACAGCTGACCTCACTTTGGCCTTGGATGTGGTTAGCCACTTAGCTACCTGAGCTAATGGATTGAGTTCCTCCATTTGAATGGGCTTGTAGAGGATGTGTGGCTTTAGTGTACTATTGTGCTCCATTTCAAATAATGCTACTTGAGGATGCATCCACTAAGTTGAACTGATGCTTTTAGCCTTGACAAAGAAGAATGAAAAGTTGCATAAAATGAACAAATGAAATCCAGTGTACTGCAATCCAAATGCAAGCAGTGCATTATCCACACCACTGCATCGTTCGTAGTGCTGGGCGACACTGATAAACAGATCACAATAAATCCCAAACATACCAGATATTTATGTAAGCATTAATAAAGTTCATGAACTCTTTTTGAGTGCTGCTATGCTATGCTAGAAGAATGTCTCTCACAGCTGAAACTGCTTGTCCTGTCTGGACTACTTTGTTCTGTCAACTTCTCTAATAATGATCCCAAATGGAACAGATAGAAACTAACAGATAGAAAACAAGTAGGAAATACATTTAGTTTCTTTTAATTCTGAGCAAAAAGAATCCCCCAGCACATGACATGAAGTCCTTACAGTCATGTGACCCTGAAGTAGCTTATTTAGCTACTACTATCAACAGTCTTTGCAAGTGTATTTCTCTCATTTCAGGGCAAGCAATCACAAAAACAATTCCCTTAACCTGTCTACCTAAAGAATTTTTGTCTAGAACAAAGAAACACTGATTAGTGTATTATGTTAAATAGTAATGATACTAAATCAGGGCTCAGTTAAAAGCCTCTTCTTTTTAGATTTACTTCAAGAAAATGAAATTTTGAGTATTATATTAAGAAAAGAAATGACCAATGAGGTAAGCAATGGGTTATGAAATGTCTGATTAATACTTACGCAATAAAATACTACGATTCAGAAAGTCTATTTTTCAGGTTTTCGTAAATATTTATTGCTAGTAATCTAAAACTTAGCATAAGTAATGTTTTGGGTATTTCTTTACCATTTTTGAAATGTTCAGCAACATGTAAAGAACTACACATTATTCCTAGTTACTAAGTACATTTTCCTCACATATTTAGCCATTTTTCTAGGAATTACATTAAGTTTCTGTTCAGTATATATTTTTTGCACTGGCTTTACTAGTCAAATTTGCTTGCCTGATATTTATGCAATTAAGTCTTCGCCCATCCATATCTGACATGTGGCACAGACAGGAGGGTGGAAGGATCATTTATTTTATCTCAGCATCCATGAACCTGATCAGTCAATGCCTGATAATGTTAGCGACCTCTGTCCAGAGATCAATACTAATTGGCATAAGCTGCATGAACATCCGCAAGAGTGAGAATGAATCAGTGATGGAATGCAAGTTAGCAAAATTATCAGCTGTCAGTTTCAATACCTTGTGTTCAGGAGGCTCACTGTGTAAACGTTCTCACTGTTCACACGCTTATCAGTGCAATCTCTTAAACTATGGGCATAGTACGTTTTCCTAGCTGGGACATTTATTTTAACCCCTTTAGCTATCACAAAAAGGAGCCCCAGGCTGTACAAACTAAGGTAGTACTTCTACTACCAATCATATGCCGACTGAGACACCATGCATCTGTGTGGATCTCACATTAGATTTTGTAGAAAATTTAACGTGCTTTCCATTCCTCAAAGGGAATATTCTTTCTTGCGCTTGTACCAGCACCTCCTGTCATTTTGTGTAGTGTAATATGATAAGGGATTGCTTGTGGTATGGTCAGTCCTCTGACATGTGAAAACATTGATCTCAACACTTTGTTTTCCTCCACGTTGAAAATCTATATTCATCCACAGGCTCTTTCGCAACAGGTCATTGCACTTTATGTCACTTTCCATAACGGCTTGAAGGATAGCCACTTCCCAAATCTCCAGACCTCTGATCGATTATAGTTCTTTATAATGTCTAGTTAATGAACAAACATGCACAAAAATACGTCCTGCTTCTTAGAAGGTAACATATTAGCAGAATAAATGTCCTGCACATAACAGAGTGTGTATAACAATAATAAAGTAATTCGATGATTTCGCCTATACTTAGAATGCAGAGGGCAGCTATAGTGTGCAAAGTGTTTTTGAGTGCCACTGGTGAAAGTATGCTTGGTTGATATTTTAAGTCAAAATAAGTACATGTAAAATGTGGCCTGTGGAGCATGGTTATGGGGTTTTGTTTTTAAATAAAAGAAGTTTGATGTAGCATTTAAACCCTGTTAAAATTTTGATTAATTCCACTGCAAATGAGCAATTTGCCATTTTTGTGATGTCACAAGACGCATCACATTTACATATATCTGCCCATTCAGGCTAAACCTGTTAAGCTTCAACCATCTATAATGAGACAGTGTTTTTGTTCAGACTGCTTTTGGACTGATGGCTAATGCAGAGCCATTCAGAACAGAGGTCATTTAAATAGGTAAGTCTTAAAGGCACAGTCACAAAAATCATATCCTGATCAACAAAACATGTCAAAGTTTTATCTCAAACAATGTAAATAATTGTTTTAATGTTACATTTCTATGCACTTTGAACAGGAGCTGAGCCCCTAATTTACCCCTGAAAATACACCAACCTCCTTGATTTGAATTAAGTGGTCATTTGTGAAGCTGACCTCTTAATTTGAACTTAAAATAAGATTTAAGGCATGATTGTAAATCTTAGATTTAAGAATCCAGGAGGTTCTTGTTTTCAAACCCCCAATGATGTTCCTTCATTCCCTTTAATTTTCCAAAATTAAGGTAATTTGAAGGGGTTAAATTAATTCACTAGGTTTTGTACTGATAAATGTCCCTAAAATATGAGGGCATCATGAAACGGCCCCAGTGTGACTGTGAGGACAATGAACAAAAATAAAAACAATAAAACCACACAGACTAGTAGACCCTCGTAACATGTAGCTTCTTATAGCCAAGCACACTGGAGCGACGTTAACAGATGATCAGGCCTGCAACGCTTGTCAACAAGATTGAATATGCGCGGGATAATTAACTCTCGTCAGGCAGCGTGTAATAAAGTCAGGTATACGGGGGGATCGATGAGCACACGGAATTGATCTGGAGATAACTTTTACACCAGCTGGGAATTTATAGAGTCGTGAAAACACAGAAGATGAGTTGTTTTACTGCCGTGTTAGATGAAGGAGATAGCTGAGGATAAGTGCAGTCCCAGGGATGAGCTGGTCACAATGTGGGAGTGTAGGGGTGTCCTGAAGGGCTGCATTATATATTAGATGTGTGAAAGTATACAATTCCCAATATGGTATCTACAGGACCCACCTTCACCTTATTTTTTTTGGTCAAGGCACTTCTATTTTCAATAGAATAATGGCAAATAACAATGATAAATAAATTATATGCTAACAGATTCAGGAAAATGTTTTTAAATATAATACAATATATACACACATTTATTATGTACGCAGAATACCTTTTCTAACCAAAAGCATCTGAAATTCTAAGGATATTTCTATAGAAATATTTTTTTTCTCTAATAGAAATTTTGCTTAATTTGCTTGACTGCTATTTTTTTATTTGAAAAAGTAGTTATTATGTTTTATTTTGCTCCATATAAGCATTTCCAAATAGATTTTCTCTAGTTTTTGGTGAAATTTAAAATATATAAATTCACAGCCATATTATCTCACCAAAAACATTTAGAAAAAAATGGGCTTTAGAGCAGAGAGAGCTCTCTTGTTCCGGACGTATAAAAACGGGGACTTTATGTGGTGTTATATAGTGTTTTCAGCTTACTGCTGGCTGTAGTTTATTCAGTGTGTTCTGAGTTGTAAATCAGGACAATCTCAAGAGGACACACACAGACAGCGGCTTGACTTGAAGACCAGCGCAGAAACCTTTTGTTGCTACAAACGGCCATTTTACAACATTTACTGTTTGAATTTCCCATTTTAAACATATTTAATTATGGTGTCCACAAACAGAAAACCAAATTTGTCTGGATTGAAGATCAAACAGCCTTTTTTTTCACCAGTTCTTTAGATCTATCCGGGCTCATATGATTTTGTTACTGTGCCTGTAAGTCATATGTGGGTAATATTTGTAAATGAGCTTTGATTGGTTTCTCTGCATTGTACCTGTATTAATAAAAAAAAAACAGGATGTATTCGGCTAACACGCTGTAGGCTGAAATGATTGATATGTAAATGTAAATGTTTGGGGTTTTGTGACATCACAAAGGCAGTCAGTTTGAAACAGGCTGGTTTTGTAACATAAAAATGTAGAAATGTTTACAGCGTACATGAACACACTAAACTATAAGGACATCTCTCTATAAGGCAATGGGCATCTCCCTCTCTCTCTCTTTCTCTCGGTCACTCTTTCTCCCACATACAAGCACATTAATACACTAACACACACACCACACACACACACACACACACTCACAGTGACAGTGACCACTTCCATTGTCCCACGTTAAACTGTGGCAAACTCTTTCATCTTTCATCACTAAGCTCAGTTTCCAGCTGGCAAGTTCAATAGCTAACCTCTAATTAAACACACACACACACACACACACACACACACACACACACACACACACACACACACACACACACACACACA
>JBBKCR010170867.1:0-15322 GCA_037577295.1 Ladigesia roloffi | reverse complement strand
AAACAAAGTCACCTTCGACTTGGATACCCTGGGGGTAAGCAAATAAACATCAAATTTTCATTTTGGGGTGAACTATCGTTTTAATGAGCTATTGCCCAAAAGTTGCCTTAGGGAGACTTAGACAAAACTCCTTACACTCTCAAATTCATCGTTCCATATCAGACATGTGAGGCTACAAGCACATCAAGTGTAGATGGATGAAGTCTAAGTATATGAAACTGTTGTCCAACAACTTCCAAAGTTGCCAAAATGCAGCTTTGACACAAGCAGAAAGGGATAAATACTATATGGGGTATATAAATGTTCTAATTAATTACCCCTCAACAGTACCGCTGGATCTCTGAGCAAATTCACACTTCTGTTCTATTTCACCCGTGTTTTCCCACTCGTGAATTATGTTGCTGCTACACAAAACAAAACAATGTTGCTATCCCGCTGACCTCTACTTTCACAGGTGTGCTTTCAAGACTCTCTCTCTCTCTCTCTCTCTCTCTCTCTCACACACACACACACACACACACACCCAAAGCGAACTGAAAGACTGTGGATAATGTTTCCACATCTTCTTTTATAAATCGTGTTAATCCTGCATAAAGAAGGTCAGAGGTCAGAACAGAAGCCCCAACTGGACCATCACAGACAGTTACAGAGCTAAAGGGAGGAGTTTCTATCCACAATATAAGCTGATCATATTTATTTCTAACTCTCTCTCTCTCTCTCTCTTTCTTTCACTCTCTCTCTTCACAGCTCCTCCAGCTGCACACCTTCCTCTGCGTCTCTTCTTGTTTTTCTTCTCCAGGCCCTTCTCTCCAGCCATGTGTTTTTGTTTTGGCTCCTTTCTGCACACCTGTGTCTGGTTTGTTACTCCACCTTTCCCAACTGTTTCTAGGAAGGTACAATTTCATCACATTCATTACGAGAATATCCCTGTAAAGGGCCTGTATCAGGTAAAAATAACTGTGTATAAAAGCTAAGCAGAAAAAAAACAGCTGGTTTAGAATTAATCTTGGTTGTGATAACACAAACTGGAACACGCTTGCATATACATCTGCCATAACATTAAAACCAGCTGCCTAATACTGTATAGCCAAAACATCTCTGATGGACTCTACAAAACTTCTAAAGGTGATGTAGTATCTGCACCAGCAGCAGATCCTTTAACCCTCCAGACAAACCGCACCGTCAGCTCAACAACAGGTACATTTTCATCATATGGCACATTTTATTTAGAACCTCCCCTGGGGTGTGCTGATGTTAGACATCATGTTGACATTTGTTTGGTTCTCCAAACAAGTTATTTTCATTTTTAAAACATGGTATAATACTAATAACGAATACTGGGTGTTTAAAAACGGCACCATCTGCAAATGACCATAAAGAGAAACAAACAAAAAACCCACAAGGTTTTTGAACCCGGGAGTATCTTCAGGACAAGTGGGAGGAGAAACCCCAAGCAGAGAGCAGCCGAATGAAAGAGCAGCAAACAACAACGGTGTAGAAGAGCAAACACTGGTTTTAAACTGTTTTACTCCTTTTATATTTGTTGAACTCAAACTTTACTGACACACTCTGAAAGTGTTCAATCCTATTAGTTGCGGGGTGGGGGTTCAGTTAACACCGCTCGTGTACAGTGTTGGCAGTGTCAGAGAGCATCATCCTGCATCACTATAAGGAACAGCTTCTCCATGTTGGGGTGAACTTGGTCTGCTGTGATGTTTAACTTGGTGGAGTTACATCCACAAGATGTTGAAGTTACATCCACAAGATGCAAATTTCAAATTTTCCCAGCAGATCACTTCCCAGAGCATCACACTGCCTCTACCATGTTGTCTTCTTCACAAATACATTTCCTCCTGGATCAATAGAGTTTCCAATAAAGTTTTTCTGGTGCAAACCAGATACAACATGTGTAATAATAAATCTAGCAAACAACATGTGTAATAATAATTCATTTAAATGCCTCTGTAATTTTTAAATAAATGCAAATTCCAAAAATTCTCAGCTTTGAAGAACTGAGAGAGAGAAAGAGAAAGAGAGAGAGAGAGGGAGAGAGAAATCTGTATTCCGGCTGCCTCACTCCAGATTGCTGTTGTCTGAGCACACATGCGAATGTTTGGAGATGGAATCATTCGGTAGGAGGGAGAGCAGTACTTGCGTTTGCATCTGGGAGACGTATCAGCCACAGCAAGGCCAAACGTGTGGTCAGTGGCAATGAGGAAACCAGACCGAGGAGGAATTACACTACTGTCACATTTCTGAAAGCTCCAGCTGTCACTGAACACGACGGAGCTCTGAGGCCCGGGACACATCGAGAAGAATCAGTGCCGGCAACGTCCACCTCCCGCCAGCTCACCTTCGTGCCTCATCTGCTGGAAAAATGTATGCACTCAGACATACACTAACGGCTACAGCAGGCGGCCGACACCATAACTGAATAGGTGCAGCTCTATATAGCAGAAGCTGCAGCATATAGACCATAGGTTATTAACCCTTAGCACCCCAATGGTGCACCAGCGCATCAGAAGTGCAATGCTACAAAAACTTCATTTTTGTTTCTCTCAATCGACAGTAGAGTCTTCAAAGATCTTTGATTCATGATCACACATTATGCAGAATCAAAGATCTCAAATATTAAGCCTTGTCACTTCAAAAATACCATCCAATATGGTGCCATTTAAAGGTTATAATTTTTTTTTTTTCATAAAAGCCAGTTGGAAAAAAACACACACGCCTGTGGAGGTGTGTAAGTGTGGGGGTGGGTGGGGGCAGGTGGAAGGGTGTGTGTGAGTGTGGGGGCAGGTGGAAGGGGTATGCATGAGTGTTTGCATATAGTAGTTTGCATATATTTTTAAACATTTTATTATTCGCAAAAAGGTTAAATATCATAAATGACTGGATGCCGTGTGAGAAGACTGGGCAGTGTGCTTTGCAGATGCACCCCTTACATTAGCCTGGGTAATCATTGCCATTTATCCATTAATAATATTGCGGCTGCTGGCTAGCACGCCTAATTATTATTCGCTCATAGTGATGCATGAACCCATAACCGCCAGTTGTAAAAAAGCATGCAATAAAAATAATGCTTCATTTAGAGGGGCAAAATGTCAAAGTTTAAAAGGGAATGTGTGACCTAAAAAGCTGGAATCTGCTGAAACACACACACACACACACACACCCTACTGTACTAAAGTCTATGCAAAATATTTTACCCCATTTTCCTCAATGTTTGATAAATTGTCTTTCTGCTAATAAAGTTAACATTAAAATAATTGCAAAAAACAAGAAAGCTCTAAAAAGTATCAAAATATTTTTTGGCTGTATAACAGTAGTGGGCTATGTGTGAGTTGGTTCCAGATTCCTCCTCAGCAGCTCCTGATTTAATTTAATAAAGGTAAATTTAAAAACGTCAAACCAGGATTCTAATGGAAATTACAAGTAATACCTAGACTTACATATATATCACATTGATTTACTAAGATTTATTGTATAATGTTATTAGATTTTTCTTTTTATTTATTATATTTAGTAATATTAATGTGAAAAATACTCACTACTCATCTACACAAATATTATGTTCACATGTGCTTGGCATGCTTTGTGGCATAATTTACAATTTGATAAAGCGTAAAACTGTTTGTGGAGCTCAAAGTGTTTCCTAAGCTTCCTGTAATGAAACTGAATACTTCACAGTATAAACTGTACTCCAGTCAGCTAATTAAACCCTGCTGATTTTATTTTCACCACTGCTATGTGTGAACTGTCTAAAACCCAAATGACTTACGCAATTGGTGTAATAGCATCATTCGTCCGAATGTGTCTGTGTAGACCTCCAGTATTTATTAAAAAGCTGTAGACCCACCAGGTCCCACTGAGTACGGGGTAATATTTCAACAAGTCAGCAGCTACAGGAAACATGAAGGGAGGTCCGGACCCTGAGGGGAGAACTTACTGAAAGAGACATAAAGCACAGCAAAGAGTCCTCTGAAAGAAACAGTTTGTTGAAAACTTTAATTTACGCCATTTTCCCTATAGCCCAAATGTAACAAAACAGCTGATACTTGGTTTAATTGCTCATGTTTGCTTCTTTAGGTTTGCTCTGGTGCTATGAGTCTAATGCAGCTAACACGTGATTTAAATTTCTGCTTGGCTTAGCATGTATTCTTTGTTAGCCATATTAGCCTCATTGCCCAAGTACAAAACTAAATAAGCAATCTTATTTGGATAAGAATGTCCTACAAATGAATGAAGGGAGTTGTGCAGTTTGATGGATTCACCAAAACCCCATATTTTCATAGATTTCGTGCTGGTTTCATATTGTCATATATTTCAAGTTGGCTTAGGCTGGTTAGCTCTGGTCTAGATGTCCAGCAAACCAGCCTCCAAACAAAACATATACTGAATCTAGGATTGTTCAACATGATGGTTTATTGAAATCTTTATATCACATTCAGTAGAAGTTAGAAGCAAACTTTGGATGCATTGAATTTGATGGTATAAATCATGTACATTTAATGGTTTCACCCAAAACCAGGCTAATCTTTATGGAATTCATGCTGGTCTAAGTTGGTTTAGCTTAGTTAGCTCTGGCCTTGACTGGTCATGCAGGCAGGTCATAACAACATCCTGAATTTGCTGGAAACCAACCATGCAATCTGTCCTGTTTTTTTTTCAGCACGAAGTTTGATTGACGGGAATTTATGGGAATTTCTAGGAATTAACGGGAATTAATGGGAACAAACAGGGAATTATCAAAGTTTAAGGTTGGGAACATAGATAGTTAAATAGAAAATAATAATTAAGCAGAGTCTTGGTTAAAACTGAGATTTGATCAAGTTGAGTAGTCCATAATTTCTCATTCAGGGCCATAACACACTTCTACTGCAGGGCTATTGAGGCCAGACCCCCTACATGCATTGTGCATCCTCCAATCACATGCACAACGACTTCTAGAATTCTGAACTGCTAAAGCAGCCTTTCTGAGGCAACTACAACACAGTTACAGCCATTTGAGGACTACATACAGTACAGTTAAGTAAGTTTTGATTATTGATTTGATATGTTATGACATTTGTTCTACAATATAAGATTTTAAGTAGCAAAATCAAAATTTATTGCTAGTTCAACGGTAAAGCAGATATGCTAAAGGTAAGCTAGCTAGCATAGTTTCCTTAAAGAAGTTAGCTTATCATGGTGCTAGACTAGGGTGACCAAACATTCGTTTTTCCTCAGACATGTCCGTTTTTCACATCATGTCCAGGGCGTCTGAGTCTCTTTTTAGACAGTGTGGATGTGACATCATCCCTGAGCCACATCAGTGTGGGCAGCTATGCTAGCAACACGCCGAAACGTAAGTGCTAAATGCAACATTTACCTCACAATCAGAGTCTTGCATTTTTAATTGTATCCTATGGTTCTTTAAATCATCCAAAATTCCTGTGGAAAGTTTCATTTTTTCAAAATTCCCAAGCCAAAGTTTCCATGGAAACCGTAAATTTTCCACCCCTTTGCAACTCTCTGGAGTTGTACCTTGTTCTCCACAAGTTACAAAGTGGGATAACACATGGACCAGCTAATACCTTTACTTCAGCTTTAGCTTTATTATTATTGTTTTTTCATAGACTGAACCTGGTGTTCAGGACCAACATTCCTTGTAGGATTTTTTTGTGTTGTGGTTTTCTGTAATTATCCTAGTTAATACAATAAAATACAATAAAAAAATTCAGAGAAAAATACATACCTTACTTTAATGTCAATGTTTAATTACATTAATATGTATATATTTGCAGCTTATTAGGGCATTTATAAGACAAAAGGACAATACTTGGAAACCAATTCAATTTAGAAATCCTGGCCAGACCTGTTTTTGACAGGCATGCTCTGAATCAGCAGGAGCTAAACTCATTAACAAGCACTTACTGTGCACTTAATTTTGGTCTGTGTTTGGTCTGTGAGTCTAAAAATCTTTTGACCAATGCTCTTTCTTAACTGGCAGTGTTTTTCTTACTGGATGTCTTCATGAAGTTGTTTTGTCAAGCAGACAGGTTTAAAATGTGAGAAAAGGAATCTGACACCCAAAAAAAACAAAACAAACACAACCTAAGGATCAGGTGGGATTTCGCTAGATGAGTATACAGTGATGTAGACTCATTTTCTGGTATTACATTCAGGCTACGGTGTAAAAGTAAAAACAATATAGTAACTAATACACCTGAATGTGTAAAACAGGTGGCCACTGAAGGGACCACTTCTACCCATTAGTCACTCTGTTAGAAACACCCACCTTGTGCTTCACCCAAATTGGCCACTTTATTAGAAACACCTACTTTGTGCTTGTTTCCATGAAGTGGCCACTTTATTAGAAACTTGGCAGGCTGCTGAAACACTAATGTCCAGATAAAGCGTTCCAGCTCAGTGGAGATTACACAGCGGCAGTGTGTGTGAAACAGGTCAGAGTAAATTGGGTTTTTTTACATTCGCTGTCACTGCTGCGCTCAGAGAGACCCACCATCCAAAATTATCCAGACTACCCAAACTGACCAGTGATGAATTCACAAGAGAGACAGTCTCTACCAGTACACCTCTTTCTAATAAAGAGGCAGAGGCATGTTCAGGCTGACCTGCATGTATCACTCAGGCTGGAGTTGGAGACAGAAGTGAAAAGAAGAAGAAGAAGAAGGGCTGGACGAAGCGCTGAAACAGCCCAAACTGCTGCTGTCCCGGAATCCAGAAATCCTGCTTAAACACCCACAGCATTTTCCAGTGGGAACCGCAGCAGCGGCCGTATTTCACTTTCGTCCAAGCTGTTCCAGCCTCTGCTGGGATTATTTATAATGCCCACGATGCTCTCTCCATCAGACACGACCCAACTCACTCCATCCCTCCCCAGACCCTTCAGAGGGGTGAGAGAACCCCCCCCACACACCAACGGTTAACAACAGCATAGGCACACAAACACACACACACACAAACACAGTTTAGAATGCTTAAAACAGATGAACATGGAAAAGAGGGAAGATGAGAGATGGAAAGAGAGGGAGAACAAAACAAAAAAAATAGAGACAAAAATAAATGGAGAGAAAGAGGACAATAAAAGAGAGGAAGACAGATAGAGAGAGAGAGAAAGACAGAGAGGCAGAGAGAGAAAGAGAGAGATAAAGAGAGAGGGAGAGAGAGAAGGAAAGAAAGAGAGAGAGAGAGAGAGAGAGAGAGAGGGAGATGAGAAAGAGAGCGAGAGAGAGACAAAGTGACAGAGAGAAAGAGACAAAGAGAGAAAGAGAGAGGGAGACAGAGACAGAAAGAAAGACAAAAAAAAGAGAGGGAGACAGAGGGGGGGTGAGAGAGAGGCAGCGAGACACAGAGAAGCACATGTTATCAAGATCACACCGTGTAGGAACCGCAGAAGAAGCGAGTGAAGAAGCTACAAGCCAACAAAACAAATCACTTCCACACATCACATCCAAACAAGACTGCCAGAACAGCAGAACTTTCTACAGCCATCTGTGCCTGAACCACACACACACACACACACACACACACACACACACACAACCACACACACACAGAGATACACACTCAGAAGTAAAGTAGAAAGGAGAGATTAATGATTCATTGAAGGTCAAGACGATTGGCAGTGTAATCCTTAAACCACACTGAACACACTCCACTCAGAAATACACACTGAAGGAAAGACGTTCAGTTTGATCCTCTGTGAAGAGACAGCTAAAAGGGAATAACTATTCTATGCCTCTGTAGCTCTGCAGGATTTCCCTCCCTCTCCACCCATCAGTCAGAGCGATGTTAACCAGTATGGGTATCTGTTAGCTGAGGTAACAGATTTAGAACATTCTCCAAACCTGCAGCACTTGAAACTTTCGCCCCTTTTACTCCTAGCTGGGCCTCTTGTAACAAGACGGAGTTTTATAGTTTTATATTTAATATTTTATACTTCATATTTTATATTGTTAGTGTCTTTGTACTGATCAACTGGTTTTAGATTAAAATACTTTCAGAAGAAGGTCTGAGACAGATTTTAGTTGTATGTTATCCCAGTGTAATCGAATCTCCGATCTCCGAGTCATGTTCGACAACTGAAACATCTCCCAATACAGCAGCGACACCCCCTACTGCTGTGCTTCTGGAGATTAGACCACCCTTCTGGAGTGCCACCACTTAATAGAGACCTGAACAGTTTCTCCTCTAACAGTTTCTCTTCTGGGTTTGATTCAAAAGCCTCCTTTGCCAGCCTTTAGTTTAAATTAAGCACTAGTTTGGCTAACCTTTATATCGCCTTGCCAATACTCTTTGTCTTTAAATGCACCTGGTTAAAAATTGGAAAATTACCCTAATCTGTGACCAGATGGAAACAAACCATTGTGTCCAAAATTGTGATTTTCCTGAAAAAACATGAAAAAACTATGAGGCTACCAGCTGTGGTGTGCCAGCCGATATGCATATTTCAGCCACATAGCAATCAGTTTTCCACCTAAAATTAATGTGGTAAAAAGTTGATCATGTTACAATTCAGGTACACAAGAAACCATCAGACCTGAGTGTCTTCTCTTTCGGAATGCAGGAGACTTCCGAGCACAGAGTGTAAATGTCATCTTTTTTACAGTTATGGGGCAGGCGGGTGCTCTAAAGCCATGGTTGTTAGTCTCTGGACATCTCTCAAACACTACTTTCACTGTGCATTTCTGTAATCCATCATAGCTGAACTGAACTTGTGCTCCTGTAAACTCAATGACGGCTGCAAGAGTGGGACAGACCTGTCAATCAAATCTTACTCAATGAAAAAAATGATGGGAGTTTCTAAAAAAGGTAGGATACTTGCCCATGGATCAAGTGGTGATGAGTTTGAATCCTACCTTCAGCACACCAAGGTCATTTAGTGATTTTTTTCCCCAACTCTGTCACACTTTTAAAAGCTGTGAGATAAAAACAAAACTTACTTTCTTATAGAAAATGCATAACATCTTCAAAACTGAGAGAAAAGACAAAAACAAGCTTTAAATAACTGCCACACCGGGATGCTTCGCCTTGAGTAGATATGATAGGGATGTAGTGCTTTGGTTGTAATTAAATTTACTTTTGCAAAGCACACATATTATCCTTGTCTTGTCCAAATCCCCCTCTGGTAGTAATTTACAGTGATATTGTCCATTTTCAGCGTGTGTTTATCCTCCATCGCTAGCTTACCTGAGCAGCAGCATTAGCCATATGAAGTGGCTTCTTCTTCTGGCATGCTGTTTGCTGGCGTACTGTAATACTGCCCCCACTGATAATAGTGAGGTACTGCAATGCGGTGGGGCATATAACTTTCAAATTAATCACGCAATCAACTTATTTTAAAGCGTTATAGGGAACAAATTAGTACACACTTTATTCAATATTGTCACACACAAGCCGATGAATATCAGCATGCAGACAAATATAAAAATGCCCTATGTGCATTTGACAGTGATACAAACTGACTGTCCCACGGACGAGCATCCAGACCTCCCTCATATTCTCAGTCAGAGACCCCAAACCCGCAGGATTTGTCCTACTGATCTTCTTGAGCCTTCCCTGAGCTGTAAGGAATTTAGGCCAATGGAAGGGAAATCAAAACAATCCACAGACAACAAAAGAGACAGAGCTGCTCTAGCCCCCTACTGACCACACATCAGTACAAACCTGACCCTTTACTGCATGAACCAGCATGCCTGCAACTGTTATAACTATACAAAAAAAAAAAATTTGTTTAAAGTTAATACACTACAATACTATAATTTTCAGTGCAGTTTGTCAGTAGATTGTAGTACCTAGTTGGAAGGGCAGAGGGTGATGTGGCATCTTCTGTTTTGCTACATTGAATATGTAGACATCACCTGTTGCCCAGACACGAGACATCCAGGGCTTGTATTTCCAAATTTTTGCTAAAGTGTGCAGAAGGGTGTCATGATGTGTCTAAATACAGGGATATGGGCCAACTGTGGAAACCACACACCCAGAGGTAAACTAATCAGTGTGGAAGAACAAGCTGCTGCAGTGTGGTATTGGAGAAAGAGTGCCTGCACTCGGTTTAGCCTGTGCTTTTGCATTTTTGAGAAATGGGAAACACACTGAGACCTCCCAGAGGTTTGGGACTGGGTGGGGGGTGACTGGTGGCAGGGCTACGACAGGGCAAGAGGAAAAGGCAGAAATATTCAGTAGATTATTTCTAAATCAACAAGAAGTTGTTATTTCAACCTCTGTATAATGTGATTCAGTAATGCGACGTGATCTGCAGATTCTTTTTTTTCCGTTTTTATTCAGGACCATGCTGTGTTTTTGGCTCACTGGTGCAATGTAGTGTCAATCAGCACTGCAGGAACGAACTATTATTGTTAAGATCTGCACAAACAGAAAGCTTTGATATTTCCTTATTTAGGAAGTAATCTATTCTTTACTGACAGCTAGAAAAAGAAAGCAAAACTAGCAGCAGTTTTTTGCTTGTGGTGCCAATCAAACTTTCACCGAAGGCCCACCTTCCTCCTGATCCAACTAGTCAACACACATGCTAGCTACTTAGCTGCTTTGGGTTGACAATCGTGCCCTGAGTTGACCCTGATGCACTTCATACAAAAATGGGGCTGTGATGACAGGAAGCTAAACGTATGTTTTTTAAAACAACTGCCTACAATGTGACCCCCTCATGTCTAACCAAATGTCTAACAGTGGGCTATCCTCATTAACCTATTATTAAAGGCCAGCAGCATTGCCAGGATCTTGAAACATTGATGGCATGGATTTGTGTTTCAGTTTGGGTGTAATGTGGCACTAATAAATTAGGGTGTGGAGAGGTAACCATTTTGTTTTGACTTAGTTTCACCAAGCATTTAGCATCAGAATGACTGCAGTGACACTGGACTAGATCCGGGTAGTTATGCTAGTCATAAGCACTCAGCTCTGTAACCCAGGCTTAATGATACCCCAGCTGAAACCAAGTAAGAGCAGCTTTAATGATTGCTAGCAGTTTTCTCTCAGAAATGTTATGTTAAATTTATGATAAACTTCCCTAAAACAATTTTTTCCTTCCTCCCTTAGTTCAGCGCGGTGCTCAGGCCTACCTCTCCTAACTCGAGAACAAGGGTGGAATTGACTTGTCGCTGCAAGACGCAGCTGAACGGGAAGAAGAGTATCAGGGAAGCACGGCTAATTCGCTATTTCAAACATACACCAGAGCTGCCAAAGCAGTGATCAACCGTACTACCTCTGGGAGCCCTGCTACGGTCAGCCTGTCTCGAAATTAAGCACTCGGACTTATCGGAGTGGTAGAAGTCTTAGAGGTCGCTTCTGCTTGGCCAGAATAAGGTTAATTTTTCAGCGTCGGAATCCCTGGCACTGTGCCAGAATGGCAGCTACGTCTAAACAGCAAGCCAAAATTTGCCCAGGAAAAAAAGGGTAAAAACACAGAGAGGGTTTAGTACGGGATAACTAATTTACAGTCCTGTTAAGCTTCACACACCAGACAGTGTTCCTCAATCTGGACTGGCTCTGCACAGCTGAGGATCTCACAAATCTCCAGCCTCTTTGTGGCCAGGAGGAAATTCACAAAGCCGGATTTGTCAGTTAGCCAAACAACATGAGACTATAGTGCTCACATTTTCTGGCTAATCAAAAAATCAGGCTATCCAAAGTAGGATTTCTTGGTTAGATAAATAACGTATCTGGCTAACCAAGAAATCGCTGGCCATTTAACTCAAACCTATAAGCTCAAACCATAAACATTTTCCTATAATAAACTTGCTCACATGGTTTTGACCCTGAAGACTGGATCTTTATCGATAAACATACAGCCTCTGAAAGAATGTATACACACATACACACACACACACACACACACACACACACACACATACAGCTCCACATGGATATGTGCTCACACTTAGCTCCAGGGTGGCATCTACGTGAGGTTCTGATGTTTTGTGCTTACAGATATATGCCATGACTTTCACTTAGATTTTACATTGCCCAATCCAGCTCTCCATCAGCTCTCTCTCTCTCTTTCTTTCTCTCTCTCTCTCTCTCTTTCTCTCTCTCTATCTCTCTGCTTCTCACTCTCACACACACTGGTTGGTTTTCAGCTCCACTCCACAAACCACAGTGAACCTGGTTTGAATTCCCAGAAGGGTGAAGCTCATGTTAACGTACTACCAAATGGTTGATATGTGGAATGTCTGTTTCACCCCTCTGACCGCTGCCACTCTGCTGTAGGTCAGCACAACCCCACACTCGGCAGTGTTTTAACACAGAGCTACTGTGTCCTTAACACTAACAAAAGCAGGGCCGCGTGGATAATACTCCATTCTGTAATGGCTTCATTACTGCAGGTAGGACAGGGAAGCCTACTGAATTCCACTCTACCAGTGATGTCTCAAAATGGAAGCTGACATCGAAATCTTTTTCATGTTCATGACTGCCAAAATCTATACAAAATATCTGATACTGAACCAGTTGTTGTGGGTTAATTAACTGATTCAGGGCGCACACAAAAGCGATATATAGATATATAGTTTTTTTGGCTAAACCAAGAAATCTTGCTTTTGGCTAATCCAATATCTTGCATACTGCTACTTTTTTCAGTAAATAGCCCCCTAGTGGTAAATATTCAGACTCTGAAATCCATCTTCTAATTTTAATCATTTAAATTTTAATATTCAGTTATTAATTTTAATCAAATACTTATCTAATCATAAAAGACAAACTGGCCTTTACCCGCTTTGGTGAGCTTTCTGATAACAATATAACTATATAGTTGAATGTGAAGGAGGCAAAGGGCTATGTTGAAAATTCCTCTATGGTCAAGAAGCTACAATGTACTTAGTAGTTGTCAACCTCCCAACAGCAACTGCTTCCTCAACCTGTAACCAGGCACCCCTTAAATTAAATACAATTCCAGCCACATCACTTAAATCACTGTGTTATCAATAGCTCAGCATGTTGAATTAATGTCCGCTGTAGTAATCTGGGAATGGATATGCAGAAAGGATTTGGTTGGCTATTGTATATTTTTGTGTGTATGCAGTTTTGAGGCTTCCTGAAGTTCTCCTGAAGTCACTTTATTCTCATTTTCTGTCCAGTCTCTGAACCTCACCAGTTTCAGTGCAATGTTTTTATTTGTTAAGCCACACAGTGACCTACGTATGAATCATTCAAGCAGAAAAACTACAGCTAAAATGAACCACTGACGAAACCAGAGCAGATGATTCCATATGATCAGGTGGTGATCAGTATACTGGTGGTGCTGAATGCTGAGTGGTTGGAACTCCTTTATCTAGACTATTTGTATCTTTAGGCAACTCTCAGCCTGTCGAAGTAAAACATTAGTTCCCATTTCTTTCATTTAATCTACACATTATGCCAAAGATTTTTTGTTTTGCATCAACAATGTGATTAATAGATAAATAAAAAAGTACTGAATATATAATAGGGCACAGACTTTGTTCCCTTAGCTAGAGTTAAACGCTTCGCCTCATATATAAGGGATCTTGTGTTCTCCATGATTCAGGAGTTTAAAAAAAATGGAAACTGTGTCTGACTAGCATGAGAAACAGAAGCACTTATCTTGATTAAATCTTAAAAACTAGAAGTTCAAGGTTCAGGGTGGATCTGAACTACAGGAAAAACAAAACAGGAAAAAAGCTTGCACAGCAAAATGGGAGGAAACCTGGCAAGACTAACAGACCACACCTGTGACTTCTGGGCCTGGAATTATTTGACATTTTCTTGGAAAAGTTCATGTATTTTAAAAGCATAAGTACTCTGAAACATTCAAAGAAAATAACTGTGGTGGTGTTTTAGGTAAGGGATTAAGCTCCGGCTTGGACTACACCACCATAAAAAATCTCCATTTAGTTCAGGTTTAGGGATTGTTGTACTTTACTGCCCTCTGCTGGCTGCTGATTTAGCTGCACTCCATTGCAGAAAGAGTGATTTAGACTGAACGCCATGGATTAATTAAAGGGGACATATTAAGCAAAACTGATTTTTGCATCCTTTTGTATTTCCATTCGGGTCTCTACTGCTCCTATAAACAAGCCAAATGTGTGTGAAATGAAAGATTTTGGTCAGGAATCGTGCTTTTATGAGCTGTGGCTCCCTTCTCCTGATTGAGGACATTTGCATAGAACCACCCCTCACCTGTCGAGCCCCACCCACTAAATTCAGTTTTTAAATGCAGCTTCCTGAGAAAGAGCTTTTATCTAATCCTGATCCCAGAACTTATATTTCTTTTCTCTCACTGATCTTTATTTGTCTCTGATAATCAGCTCTTCAGATAAACCAAAAGATCCACAACTTGGCTCTCTTATAAATAAGCCAGTTTCGAGGTCCATAATGTGGTTCAAGAGAAAAAGATTGAGAAGCTGATGAGAACAACAAATTAATTTTCTTAAGTTCATCTTTTTTTGCTCCTTATTTCTCCTAAGGTGGGGTGTAGTAGAAACAAGACTTTCATCATCTCCAGATAAGATTATTTCTTTCTGATGAGATATAGAAGCAAATGTTGCTTTCTCTACAAGGGCAGATGAAAAGAGACCTAACCATGTGTTCATTTCCACTCAAAAACAGCTGTTAGTGGTTCCACAAATTTTAACAATTAGGACTTTTCAAAGTCATACAAAGGCCCTTAACACGAATACACCACTTACACCAATCTCGAAAGTCTGGATTGTTTACAGTGCTGCTGAACGATATCAGACGTCCAACAAGTTTAATGCCTACATGTACTTTTAAAAGATATACACGCATTTGTATAGCAAAATGTGCTAGAGACATCAACCCTTAGTTCCATTCAACACCACTGTAAATAAAATCCACTTGTATTTCACAAACCATAACTCTAATGGAAGCCTGAACATAAACCAAAATCACTCAATCCATAATAAATCCATTGAGTACCATCTACCAAATTTCTCAGTGAAATCACTCTGCTCCAGGCAGCTCCTACCTGACATTTCCCACCCACACAGATGGACGTGTTGTTCTGTCCACATGGTGTTCCGTCGATGACCTGGTCTGACTGGCGGACATAGAATCGGTATCCAATCGCCCGGCAGTTCAGCTCACACAGTTGGTCTCCAGAAACTGTGGAGAAGCACACAGGGGATATGGACCCCAATCTATATTATTAAGCCCATAACAACAACAACAACAACCACAACCACAACCATAACAGTAATAACACTAACAATAATAGTACCAATAATAATATTCAATAATAATAACAATAAATCACTGTCTGTAACCACTTAATCCTTACTAGTGTCGCGAGTACCAAGAGCTTGTCCAGGTTACTACTCAC
>JBBKCR010170859.1:0-15322 GCA_037577295.1 Ladigesia roloffi | reverse complement strand
TGTATGCAAGTGTGTGTGAGTGTATGCAAGTGTGTGTGTGTATGCAAGTGTGTGTGTGCGTGTGCGTGTGCGTGTGCGTGTGCGTGTGTGTGTGTGTGTGTGTGTGTGTATCTGTGTCTGTTAGTAGATCTTTGTGTGTGTGTGTGTGTGGGTGTGTGTGTGTGTGTGTGTGTGTGTGTGTGTGTGCGCGCGCATGTGCACATGTGTGACAGTGTGGACGGGCCAACTGCTGTTTATTCCTGCTACAATCCCAGCTACAGGAAATGCTCAATCAGAGAGTTTTAGTCACTCCATTAACAACACATTGAGCACAAGAAGGGAAAAAGGAAAAGAAAAGAAAATCCCACCCACCCCTTCCACATGCTCTGGTAGTCAACTTCCATCAATTAGTTATGAGGAGTTGCTAAACTCATCTAAATGATTTATGTCCCCACATTTGTAAGTCTCTATTTCATGGGCAATACCATGAAAGCCTTAAGAGCTGTTGTGATTTTATCATGCTGAGGTGTGTAGTTCAAGTGTGCAGTGTAATTTACACCTAAAAGAGCATGGAGCAGGAGTTATAACAGATATGTGGCAACAGAGCAGGAGTCACTGTTTGATTCTTGGTATCTGAGCCGTATTAAAGAGCATGTTTTTTTAATTCCTCAGATGTTGCTGCTGCTATCTTCGAAGCAGTGCTGCTCTGAACATCCTCTTTGGAGTAAAGTGCTATAATTGAATTGAAAAGATTCAATTATAGCAAAAAGTAAAAAGCGTTTTGAAAAAAAGCGGTCTGCTAAATTCTAATTTGATGACTGCAAAGCACTTGATTTTTTCCTGCTTTTCTTTTTCTTCTGGATCTCCAACATTTCCTGAAAAGATGTTTTAGGAAGACTGTTCACTCTTAACTCAGTGCTGAAATCTTGCCACCCACAGATCTTCTGAGATGTGAGATTGTGTGTGCACCCAGCTTCTGTAAACACACACACACACAAAAATACACACACACACACACACACACACACACATGTTTACACTCTCATTGTAGTTGTCTCCTGTGAAGTCAAATGCTCTTAAGTTTGCAGCCACACTCAGTATGGTTTTTTGTTTTCATTTCTACCAAACACACAGAACATAGTAAAAGCTTGACAACGTTCCTTCAGGACCATGGTGCATTATAAGAGCAGAAAAGAACAGAATAAGACACAAGTGCAAGCAGGCCAGAACACAAGAGCTAACTTAACAAGACAAGACAAATTGACAATGACTATATTCACGGTAAACACAGTACTGACTGTACTGTTTTCAGGCAGTAGAGATGTGCAAATGATGCAGAACAGAGTTATATTTGCAAAAAAATACATATGTGCAAATAGGATGCAATAAATATAATTTTGCAGTTTGTGGCAGATAAAAAAAAAACATGACAAATAAGGTTGTGTTCTTTGCGTAATGTTTGGAATAATATATATTTTTTATTGTTAAATGTTTTTCAGGAGTGGAGTGGGAGACTGGTGTTGTGTGTATGTGATGTGATATGATGTGCTTTCAGTTCTGGTTGAGGGGTCTGATGGCCATTCTGGTAGTGGAGGCCGGTATGCTTTTCTGTGATGTGAACACAAAAGGAACTTGGTGCTCTGGACAGTGTCCACAAAGGACCCTTTGATGTTCAGCAGGGAGTGGTCATATTGTGCCAGTCTCTGCATCATTCCGTTCACCTCTTCTCTTTATGCTGCCTCACTGTTCCCGCTGATCAGACCAACCACAGTTGCGTCATCAACGAAATTGATGATGTGGTTTGAGCTGTAAATTGCGGAGCAGTTTGGAGTCAGCAGCGTGAAGAGTAGAGCGCAGCCCTGGGAGGGGCCCTGTGTTCAGCTTTGTGGTGCTGGAGATATCCTGACTGACTGAGGTCTTCCAGTCTGAAAGTCCAGAACCCAGTTGCAGAGGGAGATCTTTAGGCCCAGCAGTCTCAGCTTCCCAATCATGTGCTGGGGAATGATGGTGTTGAATGCTGAACTGTCTATAAACAGCATTCTAACATAAGTGTCCTTTTTGTCTAGGTGTGTGAGGTCCAGAAGAAAGGTGGTGTTGATGGCATCATCTGTAGAGCGGTTGGGATGGTATTCGACAGTATGGGTCCAGTGAAGGAGGCAGATGTGATTTGATGTGCCTCACGACGAGTCTCCCATAGCACTTCATGATGATGAGTGCGAATGTGACAGGACGATAGTCATTAAGGCAGGACATGATTTCTTTGGCACGGGAATGATGGTAGTGGTTTTGAAGCATCACAGGCAGGTGGAGATGCCATGTAGTTGGTGATGGCCTGAATGCCCTGCCACATACGACATACATGCCCAGTGTCTCTGAAGTGGCTGTGGATTTATTGGGGGGGTGTGTGTCCATGTTTTGGTAGAATTTGGGGAGAACTAGTTTGAGTTTTGCACAATCCATATACCCAGCGATTTTGAACAGTCCATCAGGATATGAGGTTTGGAGCTAGCTGATGACTCCATACAGCTCTGGCAGCACGTTATTAGTGTTAGCGCTAGGTGGAATGTACACCACAATTATGAGCACGGTGGTGAATTCACATGGTAAATAAAATGGTTTACATTTGTGTTGATGTAAACACAAAGCCCCCCCTCCTCTTGCTTTGTGGCTGAGGTTAGCATGACGTTCGCTTTGGAACAGTAGCATGTTGCTAATAGCCGTAGCCATCTGTGAAAGCAATTGTTGCGCCGTGTCTCCATATACACATAAGCACAACAGTTTCTGAATTCACGCTGAGTAGTTTGCTGTAGTTGGAAAAGATCCCGCTTATATTCCAGGGAGCGATTGTTGGCGAGGAAGATGGATGGACTCCCCCACGCTTTCCCCACTTTTGCTTTCTCGTGCACCACTTGCGATGCCTCCTCCCCCGTCTGGTGGATACTATTGGTCGGTCTTCATATGGGTCTGTAAAATTTTTAAATGATTAAGCAATGATTAGTGTTGAAAATAATATGCTAGTTTTGATGATACAGTATTCATTTATTTAGAATACATTTTTTTTTTTTAGTTTCCTAGAATTAAAATACATATTTTGGACATGAGGTTTCTGCCCGACAGTGGTGATTATACATACACTACTTGCAGTATGCTATATAAATGTGCTGTCAGCATAAAAGGAACAAATACAGCCTGGTTTAGTAACCTGTCAAATAAAAACAGTTCAATACATCAATTAATGTAAGTAAATAATCATGCCTGTTCTTCTGTAGAATTATCTGCATAAGAAGGAGTTTTAGGGCTATAAGTATTGTGCAATGACACATTGGCTGCTGGGTGGTGTGATGCATGCTAAAGAGGAACGCAATGTTTTGCAGCAAATATAAGATACTCTTTTTGTTCACATCTGTGTGTATGAAGCAGAGATATTAAATTAAAGAAAGAAGTGAACTAACACGGATTTGCTCCCTCTTCTCTCGCTTTTCTCTCATTACTCTCCTCTCTCACTCTCATCAGTGCTGTCATGACAGTCCAGCCTCCTGGGCAGATGGCCTCTGAGACTTACACCCTATCCACTCTTTAATTTTTTAAGAATCCATGACTTATTTATTCATCACCTCATGCATTGTGGCATTTTGAACAGAGCAAGTGGCTGGATTTCAGTGTGGAGAGATGACTGTGATGAACTTAGGTTGCATGGAGCCATGTTCTTACTTCTTTATTTAGGGGGAAATTGAAAGGCGTTGTCTGTCCATCTGTGATGGGCTAGAGAGAGGCACATGGACAGCAGAGGACAGCCTGTGTGCACCCTGTATGTGATGGGACTAGAACATATTCAGAGGGAGGTGAGACTGATAGGAGTCCCTGGAGCATGAAAAGTCCTAGGTTCTGAAGTACAATGCTTACGTTGTTCCTTTACTTGTGGTATACTGTCATGTTTGTAATACAGCACTAACTTGGTAATAAATCAACAAATTTTATACTTGTGAATCTCTAAAACTTAAATTTGTCTAAAGCCAAAACTAATCAAGAGTAACATTAAAGAGGACATATTATGCAAAACTCACTTTTTGCACTCTTTTGTAATTACATTTGGGTCTCTAGTGCTCCTATAAACCCTCCAAGTGTAAACACCATCCATCTGTTTTCTATGAATCAATTGTAAGACATTAGGCACAATGGCTACAGGCAAAGGCAAGTAACATATGAGGTATTGTGGTCATCTTGCTCTGTGTCGGGGCTGGATAGTGCCTTTGTTTCACTAGTGTTAAATGTGCAACAGCTTGTTTGCATAAAAGTCCTTAAACGGCTCATTTCGAAATGGACTGAAACTGTCAAGAATAAAGCTGCAAGAGAGTCTTTGTAATACAGTTTGTTTAATTAAACTCAAATCACCTCTTGCTCTCCGAGAGAGTAGAAAGGCATAAACTCAAAATTAGTGCAGTAATGACTTTGCTCTAAGGAGGTGCCACTCGAGCCAGTTCCAAACATAGATACGGTTTCTCTTTCGCTGAAATCACTCAGTCGCCTCTGAAAATTCTGCTTTAGTCTGTGAGCAAAGGTATTAGGAGGATCGGTATACTGCTTCTTATGGAATTCACCCGTGCTCCCCCTTGAAGGTGAATACAGTCCTTTTTCTTAGGTCCCCCGATTTGGTACGTGAAGTCCAAGTGAAATCATCACACTCCAACTCAAAGCAGGCTTGCTTAGTTGGTGTCTCTGGACCGGCTGGGCTAAATACATACACACTCACTTACACAGCCCATCACACAAAGCAGACACTTACACCAAATTAATCAAATCACATAGCATATGTGGACATGTTGTTAGAAGATGTTGTCAGGCTCCCAATAACCACATGCTCCTCTGATGCCCCCTAACTGCTCCATAGCAGCTCGCACCTAGTAGTCAGGTGAGGAGCTGCGCAAACGAGGTGGCCCAGACCTGACACTGTTTGTGTGTAAGTTCACAATACACTTTTTTGCACTTAGTATTCAATGTAAGGGCTATACATTTTGAATATTTAACAGTGTTTGCATAAAGGAATTTTTTACTAAATCAGCCTATTTGATCTTAAAGAAGCAAGGAAATTGTCTGGGCCATGTCTCCATTTGCATTTGTCGGTATTTCACAAAGCGTTACAGATGTTGTCTCCAAAAAAGTTAAATTGATTAATGAGAAATTACTTAGTAATCATTATGAGGATGAATAATATCATCCAGGAAGAGGGACCTTTTACAGCCTGCTAAAATCAGAGCTTAGCTGATGGTGAATAGTAGCATAGTCAGTTTCCAGTCGTGTCTTATCTGCACAGAATAATATCTGGATTAAAACTGGGAAAAGAATCAGTAAGAAATACTAGATGCTTATTCTGCCACACAGCCTACAAAATTCTTAGCTCCAACAATAAAAATAGTACAGTGGTTAATGCTTGTTTGAAGTACTAACATTTAACAAGACTAACCCAATTTGATTAGAGTTGCCCTATGTTTAATTGCCATTATTAATGCAGTAGATTTATCAGTAAGGTGTTTAGTGTGCAGGAGCTGTGGTAGATGAAGTGTAAGAATAGTACTATAATTCTAATATAAGTCATGTTAGGTGTGAGGAAATGGTTTTTGTCCTTTGACTCTAGTTGAGGTTATATGTGACTCCAACATTACGTGTGTGAATCAGCTGCAGTTCCACCCTCACTGCCCTCAAAACCAAGGGCCATGTTGCAGCAGCAGTTTACTTTTGGTCAAAAATGTTTACTTTCCAAATATCACTGGCTAGATCATTTTAGCTGCTCTTTTTATAAGATTTTGATTTAGTTAGACATAGATTTGTTTTCAATTTATTTGTATTTGTCTTGGTAGTGTGTTAACTGTCAATTGTCCACACTCATAAAGCAGTGTGCAAAATCCTGTAAAGAATTATCTGAGAGTAACAGCACAGATGAAAGCTTTGCCTGCTCTTAACCCTATGAATATGAGTGCCAAGGCTGTACTTTTGTTGAGAGAATCTAAAAGAGAGAGCCAGAAACACACTGAATGATCTTAGTTTCATAGCCTAAATTTCCTCTAGAATTTTTCCATCAATTTTTTTCTACCTCTGATAACATGCTTAGCATTGCTTGCTTAGACTTTAAAATGTTACCAAACAGCATATGCTTGCTTTGAACGTTAGACCGACAGTCGGTCAGTGGCTTTTGTCAAATGAATGAATGCTCAAAATAAAGATACAGAATGAAAATAAGAATTTAATCATTCCCTCTTAGTGAAGCACTTCAGCATCCGATGCAAAGCACTGGCTTGGGGTATACAATTTCCCAGCTCTTCAGTTGTGGCTCTGCAGTCTCTGGAGGACTATCAAATACCTTTAGTGAGCTAAGGTTGATCAGCATGTTTGACATGCCACATGGAATGGATTTGTGTGTCCCATGGCCTTTTATCCCTGTTAGAGAGACTGTATAGCCCCAGAAGAGGGATAAAGCTTATTGCCCAATCTGGTTGTACTGTCCAATCACAGACCGCAGAGATACACTCTGATTGTGTGGGCACAGATGTTCAGGGTGTTTGTGTACATGGCCATTGTGCTGCATGTTGATGCAGTTAGTTTACATTCAGGTGCTGGAATATCGGGCCCATGCCCAAAGAAGTTTACCATGGAGGTGTACTGCTAGTAATTTCCAGGCTCAGAAAGGATGAGATTCATGTCCAAACAGACACCTAGTGTGAGTCAGGCCTAGAATGTCTGGCTCTGATTAGTCTATTCCAAGAGAAACATCAAATGCTAAGCCAGTGAAGAGGGAATGTCATCTTCAGTTGACCTTGTGATGGATGCTCCGTTACATGCTTATGGATTCCATATGAAAGTGATGCTCTAATACACTTTCTGTAGGCTCTGAATTGTACTTCATTTGTTTTGTTGGGCTGTGCTGATGAGATTGAGAGGAAGTAATGTTGTCACGATGTTTACCCGGATATGGTGAAGAAAAATCTGTGAAAAAAGTCTTGGGTTTCAAAGAACATATTGTTTTATTGAGGAGATTAGCTTAATCCATTTAGAATGAGAAGTGTTGACATGGCTATGTTTTGGTTGTTACAGAGAGGCCTCTGACACTGCTGGAAATGGTGAATTGTTGGGATCCATTCTCCTGCTCCCATTTCTGGTGTAAAAACATACTCTTTGATATTTTATTCATGTCCACAGTGAATTGTCATGGAAGTTCAAACCAATTGCAAGCTGTGTGCTGTGGTGGAGAAATATTCATTACTGTCAGAGGAGACAGTGATGGATCAACAGACTGCTGATCTGCGCTATCTGCTTATTAATCCCCCCACACAGCCTGGGCTCCTTGATAGATTTTCCATTAAATTCCAACTTTCATTTCTTGTCCAAATGTGGGCATAGGTGGGGGGAACACCAACACACACACATTCAAATGCACACCAAGAGTAGCAAACGTAGCAATTACTCACCCCCTCCTCCAGCCTCCATTTCTCCTGTTGCAAACTTGTGAGGTTCTTTTGATTTTGTAACTCATGGCTTCTGCTGACATTTATGCCCATACAAGTTCTCACCACTCCCTCATGCCTCTTTTCAACTCTCTTAGTCATTTGATCCCTTATTATGCAGAGGTAAAAAGAGAGAGCAGACAATATGGCTTTGAAAATACAGCATTCAAGGAAAAAATGAAATGTTTTGAAGACCTCCCAGCTTTGAGAAACACTTGCCAAATCTGTAGTGAGAAACATGACTGTGCTGGACATGGCAGGTTTTCAGAATCTAGTAACAATTATGTTTTCAAGGCATTGGCAGGTGCTTTAGGTACCAATAGTAAAAAGACAGTGCCTTAACCTGAATGAAAAACCACAATTACATTTTGGCAAGGAGGGCTGTAGAAATAGATTAGAGATTGGAATATGTTAAAGAAGTGTCTTACAGTGGGCGATAAATAGATTTACAGTTCAGGACGATGTGTTTTTATGAAAATAAATGTTTTACTTATTTTACACAGGAGCACCACCATAAGGTAAGAATGGGGCACAGTGGAAAGTGATAACAAACGATGTCGCGATGTATATTGCAAAATATATGGTGCCCATACATACTGTGGAATAGCCAGGATTTATCAATATGCTAAAAGTTTTAGACATGTATGTGTCAGATAGCACTGTAGCCATAAAGTACAAAAAATAATAATGTTACAACTTGTTTTGAACCATTTATTTGTCATCTGTAGTTTAATTTTTAAAAGAGGAGTGAGAAATCAATGTAAATAAAAAATCGGATACATTTTGGAAACATTTGGGATTTTATTTCTAGGCCACATTGCCCAACTTTAGCTGACACTGAAGCATATGTCTTGACAAGTAGCCTCAGTTGCACTGAAAGTTTTAGGCCTCCCACTAAAATATGGGAGAAAGTACTGAGACAGAGAAGGAGAGTTATACAGGGATAGAGAGCGAGAGAGAGACCAGGGAGGTGCACTCTTGACCCCTGTAATGTTGGCCTTTCTATAGCACCTGCTGCCATTGTGGCCCCCATCTCCAAGCTCTATTTGCATCAATACCTACTTCATTTTTCACTTGACAGGAAAAAATGGCCAAAAAATGGAGCAGCATCCCAGCAGCACTTAGGCTCACATTGCTGGCTGTGCTGTAAGTAAGCACAGGAGGGGCTCGCTGTCTGAGTTGTGGGCTTATATTTGGACCTGAACATAGATGGGACTACCACACTACTATGCATACATCGCCAAGTCCAGAACAAATGGCTAAATCCTAGTCCTCGGTCATCCCACCCAATCATTTACATATTTATAGTTTGTTAAAGATGACAATACGCTGGTGAAGGCTGTTTCTTTTTCAATCGCGTATGTAAACTCTCACAGACAAACTTTCTCTTTGACTCACCTGTGCCTTTCTACCAACTTCACTTAATATTCATTTTCCTTGCAGCCATAGTTGTGTTCTAAGGAGAGTGTGCATGTTTGGCCTACTGCTATATAGACACGTCTAATGGAAAATGCTCATTTTGTTTTTTTAGTTTGATTTTAAAAGCTGATTCTGCCATAGATTCATAGTTTTGATTTTATCATCATGCAGAAGTTGCAGTAAACCGAGATCTTCTGCCACTTGTGTTATTTGTGCATTTTTGTTCATATACTGTGTAGAAAGGCATGTGCAATAAATATTGACATCATTTGAAGTACCATAGCTTGTAAATGTCCATTTATACAAAATATTTCTTAGCACTAAAAAGTTCATTCATGCAAAAAAAAAAAAAATGTTTCATATATATTCACAACAATGGAGAAAATGAGCAAAACAATGGAGATAATTTAGAAAACCTTTTTTGTCATCCAATTTCCAGTTTGCAACTTTTTGTTAATAAAAGAAATAATAAATGTAAATGAATAAAGAAATTTGACCTAATTAAACATTGGCAGACACAAGTTAGATGGCATAAGATATCCAGAAACATTCTCTGCATTGGACTGTTCTTTTATATCCCCTCTAGCTCTTGTCGTTTCACCACCATTAAACCTCTTTGGCTTTTCCTTGGAGGAGAAGAAATTGTACACCTCCTAACATGAAATATGCTCTCATATATATATATATATATATATATATATAATGATAAATAAATACAACACACTCCCAAACACATTCCCACTGTCTCCACCATTCTTGCACTGTCCTGCTCACTTTCTCCTGCTCTGTCTTACTTTCTTTCACTCACTCATTCACTCTCTCTCTTTTTCCTCCTTTCTGTTTGATTCCAAGCATAAAAGTCTCGTTTTCTCATTTGTCATGAGGTTCGTGAATGCTCATGATGCTCATGAATGCTAAGAGTGACTTTTTAGGATGGTATATGATAACAGAAGTGTGATTTATTTTGATATCCAGAGCTAATTATGATAATGCTGCAGATTCAGCTCTGACAGGTAGATAGATAAATACGTAGATAAATAGAAACATAAATTAATTGACAGAATGACAATTAACTGTTATTAATTGTCATTCTCAAAGTAAGCCTTTGTATATTTGGCTTACAAAAAATACTGAATACTAAATCGTACATAAGATTACTGGTACTAGTATTCACTACAATACAGTTGATAGTGACAGCCCTTTTGCAGTGTGCATAAGGCTTTTGGAGATACAAAAATCTCTCATGCAGCATTAAGCTCTATATAATCTTTTGTTATATATGACAAGGCACCTTATCTTAGAGGATTAACAGATTAGACCTTGTACTGATAGGATCTGCAAGTTGTTGGTTTCCCATTGTGTTGGCTGGTATTGTGGTTTTGTGTGCATATAGAGACCTGGTGGTTGTTGCTGTTACTGCAAATACCTGATTACAAAACAAGTCATTTTTAGCCTCATATGAATATATCTTTAGGCCCAAAACCAGTACACACCCACAAACACACACAATTACCGCTTGCCTAAATGGTTAACCAAGTTAACCAAGGACCACTTTGTACTATAGCAACAATCAATTAACGCTGTCTAAATGAAGCCATTAAGGAGGCAAATTGCTTAAAGTTTATATAATTAATTAATAATGAGTGTGATGAATGGAGGCTTATCAAACAAGCTAAGCTCCCAGAGGACTCTCACAAGGCAAGCTTAATAATTTCAGTCCCTAAACAGTGTTTACGACCTCATGAATAAACTGTAGAAATGCAGAGGCATCGAGAAAAAGAAATGAGTTTGTATAATTAGTGATTACTAGGAGCTTTTAATCCAGTGGGGTGTGAGTGGTGTGAGAGCATGTTCTTCACTGGGGTGAGCTGTAGAAAAACAAGCGCTCAGTTTGTTTCACAAAGCACACATCTAATAAAGAAGGCAAAAAAAAAATTGTTCTTCCATGTTCCAGAATTACTCTCTATCGTATTATCACCTACCCAGTCCTTAGCCAACATTTATGAGATTTTAGTGTCTGCATGGGAGGGTCTGTGCCAGGCTCTCATATCTTATTCAGGTCTTCAAGAGGAGACAAATCACTCAGGCTCACCTGTTTACTGAGAAGAAGGCCTAGGCTTTTCTGTGATGATCCTGTAAAGCTGAACAATGGCCAATCACACTGAACCCTGTCAGGATAGTACATCTCGAATAGTTAATTACATGGCACCTCGGCTGTATGGCTCCCCCCTAATATGCCACCTTCACAGGTCCCTGATGAGACACTGAGACAAATACTTGGGTGTTTCATTTGCACCACAAAAGACTGGGGATAATTTAATAATTGAATTGATTAATAAATTAGTTAAGCAATAAATTAGTATGGAAATAAAGAAATAAATAAGAAACAAGCAAAATATCTGTCAAGAGAAAATGAAGGAATTGTTCAGGCATGCTGGACTAAGATGCACCAGCTACTCTGGTTGCTTAGAGTCTAAAGGAGAAATGTACTGAAAGGTTTTGTGTATACATGTAAGAGCGTAGTATGTAATTCTTTCTAATGTAGCTATTTCTGTGCTGAGACCACACTTTGATGGAAAGTGGATTAATTTGGGTGTCTAATAGTCAATTTTAGCATTGAGTTTCATAGTCACTGCAAGATTTATATTCTTGCACATATACCACCAACTCCAACTCACTACCATGTTTTTCTTCTTTCTAATTGAAGCTTTTGAGTCTCGTTGCCTTGGGGCTAGGAAAGCTGTTTTGAGCATCAGTACAAAATCTCATAATTAGGAATAAAAATGACCAGAGAACAGGCCTGGAAACATATTTGGAGTTCATAACGCTGGGAGGAAATGTAGTGTGTGCATGTGTGTGTTTTTTTCATTGTCTGAAGCAGGACATCTTTGTTTTTTGGGTAGATGCGGTTATATTTTTAGGGACAGATTTTGTCTGCTGTTTGGGCAATACTAGGGCCTCTGCAAGGCTCTGATTACCCTACACTGATCTGGCCTAGACTGTATTTCTCTGTACTGCAGTGCAAAACCTTAAGCCTAATCCTCTGCTTTCCTCCGTTCTGTACAACTGAAAGGCATGAAATGTGTCTGACTTCAATATGACTGGAATCTTCTCTCTCAGACATGTGCAAAACTTTCTTTCCTTTTTTGGATATTGTTTATATATTTCTCAATTTCTGTCTCCGTTCCTCTCCTCTAAAAGTAGTTGGAGGACACCCTGTGATTTTGCTAAATATTTTTCATGTGTCTCTGACTCTTGCGACATCATATTGCACACTCGAGCAATGACTCGCACTACAGATGAATAAGATTGCGACTTTTGCTGCACAGAAAGTGGATGCCAGTTCCATTCATTTGCAGCAGACTGAGAGAAATGTGAAACAGTGTGTGGTGCAGGGTCACATAAGGCTGTTAACTGAGTTCATGGAACGCGGCTCAGTCATTCGGTCACAATTTAAGAGGCTAACCGTTAAACCAGTGTAGATTGGAGGGTGAACCCAATCATGGAGTAACCCAAGAGAGGTAATCCACGTGCTTCGATCTGAGAACACAATAGAGTATTTCCCACAGGATTCCCCCTGGAATCTGCATTCTCATTCACTCACAAAGAACAGAGTACTCATGATCTTGGAGAGGAGATCTGGCAGCGAACAGTGAAGACTCAGTGACTGAGCAATGGCCACCCCTGTTCCCTGGCTTAAATTGCATGTGACACACTTCACTTCTGGTTCATCTTGTGTACCTTTTCTAAACTTAAAATGATACTGTATCAGCTGGTCCTGCAGCTCATACAGTAATAAAGGGGTTCAAATTGATCTGTTTAGGATATAGAGGACTTCAAGCTGCACAGGTACAAAGTACAAAGTATTTTGTTAAAAAAATGAAAAACTGTTTTTCAGTTCACGTCCTCCTTTGTGCTTTTTGAGTACTTTGAACCTTTGCAGCTCCATAAGTCCTCCATATCCTGAACAGATCAATTTGAACCCCTTTATTACTGATTGAGCTGCATGGCCAGCTGATACAGTCCATGCTGAAGGTTTTCTGAGGTGTATGGTTCTTGTATCCATAAAATGCTTTTAACCAAATTGCACCCTAATACTAACTGTGACTGCATTAGAACATAAATTACAGTGATGGACATCTATTACCATGTAAATGGTTTTGTTCTCATGGGGAATGGTAGAGTTTTGTTAACTGACACAGGAGCTGCTTGGTTCTGTATTATCACAATTCATATGTCAGTTTCAGTGAGCTTCAGTACATTTGTGCTATAGAGCATGATCTGAAACACAGACAAGAGATCAAATATGATACCAGTGCTTAGAGAGATGTTACTGGTAACAAATGACATACAGAAAGCACTGTACTTACATACATGATACAGCTCATGAGTGAATATATTCCTTATATTTGTGGATTGAAATGACTAATGTGTTTAACACAATTGGATATTGAAAGCATTCCCTGTTTGTTTTATGGAGAATGAGATACTTACTGATAAGCTTCGCAACATTTCCAAACCATCACATGAAACTCCCTGCAGTCTTGACATTTCTTGGAATTTACATGTATACTTACACTCAAAAAGGCATTTTACTTTGTTAAAAAGTAAAGAGTATCTTTGTTTTATACTGTTTACTTTTATCCACCCATTCATCCCTCCTTTCATTTATCTTGCAGTATACCCTTTTATTTTCATCTCTTTTTTTGCATGTGTGGCTGGGTAACCATAATGCATGCTTTTACATGCATTTTACTGGCAAATGATTAATCTCTGAAGTTAAAGGTTCTCCACTTCTACCCCACTTCACTGCATTCCTGGCTAAAGAAGGGCAATACAAAACAATAGGTGTAAATTTGGTTCACAGGGTCATGGGCAGCAAAAGTCCTCTGAAGCAGTTAAAACCATATTTTTTGCCCTTATTATTGATCTTCATTTCTCCTAAAGCAGAGTAAGAAACTGCTTCACCAATAGGCAGCCCACCCAGCTTCTTTGAGCATATTATGACTCAAGATATGAGTTAAGGATTGACCATTCACAATGACTCTTGTTATCCTTCATCCATTTAAGAATTGTTAGATGAGAGCAGCTTTGGGTTTGAGCCTCCCTTGAGCCCTGCTCAAGTTGAGAGGGACAGTAAAAGAGATTACTGTATAATGACTTGACAATGCAGACCTTAAGGTGCTGGGACTTAGAAGACTTTAGATTTTCTTTGATAGAGGCCAGCTCTTCTTGGCTATGACATGCCACGGCTGCTCTTATAATCTGTTGATACTGACTGTGTCAAAGGATCCTCTGCTATTTCATGATCATATTACAAAGGCACTCAGAGAACTTCGATAGAAGAATATTGCAGAAGATCTAGCATACATTAATGTTTGTTTTGATTCACTCACTTCCTTTGCTGAGTCCTTGTCAGTAGCTACATTTCATTGGCTGTTACTGAGTAAATGTTTGTAATTCAGTGTTGTTTATAGATTTATTTATTTTGGAGGTCATGCTACATTTGGACCTACAGAGCTATGAAACAGCCACTTCCAATAATTTTTTGTGTATATAATTCATAGGCAATGAATCTAATCTAGAACAGAAACTCCTTATGTTGCCAGTCAGCACCGAGGACTTGCGTATTATGTTTCTGATTCTGATTCCAGTGGTGTGGATTCTCTGTGTGTATGTACATCCCAAATCAGAAATCTGGAGTGTGGCAAGCATTCAGGCTGCCCTTTTATTAGGCAAACTGTAGCACTAAGTGACAGGCTTAAAACCCTATGGCCATATTTACCACAGGCATCATTATACAGTCACATTGCACAGTAATCCAGACAGCAAGTAACAGTGGGTCCCAGTGAACTCGATTCATGCTCAGCTAGCATGGATACATTAATTCCAGAGTAGAGTAGGTCAGGACATGCTGTTTACAGTCCTACCAGGCCTGTAATTACAGCCTGAGACCAGGCTGAAATACAGCACAAAAACTCTGCCCCATCTACTTTAATGCATGTTTACCAGGCACAAGTGTCATTATAGCCCATTAAGCTTGACTAAAAGTGTTATAGATCTATAAAGAACTGGATAAATTAATAATAAATCACTGACTCACTGACTGAATACTGAGTGTGAATACACAATAAAGAAAATAAATAAATAAATGAATAAAATGATTAAAATGTGAATTTCTCCAACACTGCCCAAATATTCCTGTCAATATTCTGCTTTATCTGTTATAGCTTTGTTTGATGTTTCCAAAAGTAATGTTTGATGTTATCAGGTATTTATAATAATAATTAAAACATTTAATTCACTCAACCTAATTTACATGATTTACAAACCTATAGACAATACTGTAGCTGTTATTATTATTATTATTATTATTATTATTATTATTATTAATATTATTATTATTATTATTATTATTATTATTATTA
>JBBKCR010170842.1:0-15322 GCA_037577295.1 Ladigesia roloffi | reverse complement strand
TCTTTTTAAATCTCGACATGCGCTGGCTTTAAAAACGAAACTAACTCTACGTACACGGACTACTTAAAGCGCTACACGCGCGCTGACACACACGCGCTGACACACGCCACTGCACGCACACACAGTCCGCTACCCACTGAGAATTTTTATTTAATCCGAGCACGGATATTTACTAATATTAATCGTATCATACTCGTACTCGACAAAAGTGCGTTATTCGTACCGGATACTCGTTTCAGCCGAGTTTCCGGCTCATCCCTATAAAATACACAATTTACTCCTTTCCACGTGTATAATCAATCAGCCAAGCCTGGAGATACAAGGAGATACAAGGCTACCTCTGTGATTTCTAAACCTCTGGGGTGTATATTTAAACAAATAATCAATTACTTATGTATAACTTGTACTACTGCATCTACTTTCTTTGCGGAATATTAACTTGTTAAATAAGGGTACACATGCATATTTGTCTAATAGCTACAATTGAAACATAATGCTAAAATGCCTAAATGAAAAGTGTATTTGACCTGCATTCTCAGAGATTGCATTCTCAGAGATTGTTTAAAAATGATTACGAAAAACCTTCTAATGGCATATCTTGGAGGTAAGATAAATGTCTTTTTTTTATCCAAAATATATGGCTATTGTAGATGCCTACAATTGTACACACAGGCTAGGACTTTACCCAAAGTTATGATACCACCAAACCACATCTTTTCTGATGCTAACTGATGCTAACATCAATTAAATTAATGATAGGCTTGGTGGAGAACACTGACCACCAATTCAAACTAACAGACACTTCTGCAGGCTAACATAGGGAGATTAAGGAAGCAATGGCATCCAATCCATCCAAAGAGAGCAAAGACATTTGTGCTATTGGTCTTCTGGCCATGAGTGGCCAAGGCACAATGTTTCAAAAACTTTTGAAAAACCACTCGTGCTTTTTCTCGTGCAATTCAAAACTTTGACAGTTTTGAATTGTCAAGATTTTACATTCTTTCTTTGCCACATACGTAGTTATACTCATACAACATCAGAATCAGACAGCATTATTGCTTACGTAATGATTGCAAAGTGATACAGAATATATTCTATAAAATTAAATGCTGCGTATAAATACTAGAGATAAATAACACAGTTAAGTGAAATCTACCAACCCAAATTGTATTTAGAAGTATACTATTGAACTTAGCTGACCCAATAAAGCTGTCAGATAATTTAAATTAAATTAAGTTGAAATTTGGCAAAGTGAATAAAAATATAAAGATAAAAGAATATTCTCTGAACATATTTTGCAAACAATGCCAAACAAATGTAGATCTGTGCAGTGTGCAAAATATAATAGAATGGGAGTATACATTCTATAAATTGTTCTTTTTGTATGGAATTAGATAACAGACAGCAGGTGCTGCAATTAAAGTTGTGGAGGTTTTTCCCACTTCTTCCCAGAGCGTAATTTTAGTTACTGCTATGAAGCTGAACATCTGCAATCATAGGCTTGTGGTAAGCATCTTTTAAATTGTTACATTTAAAATGATTGAAATGATCAAAATGACGAAAGGCTAAAGCTAACTACCTGGAGATGGCTGAGTTAGCTACCTAGATACTGAGATACCTGACCTCTGTTTGTCTCTTTTTCACCGGCTTTCTTCAACATAACTGATTTTTTGATAAATAAAGGTTGTCCTGTTTGATATGAGTTACACCAATGTTAGCTTGGTTGTATTTATTAGCCTGTAGGTCAGTGGCTATGTTAGCAGCCAAAGTGGTTGTAAACAGTGATTTTTACATCAAGTACTGTGTTCCAGGTGGATGGCCAATATTTTTTGTAGTTCCATCAGAAATCTGGTTTGACTTCATCAGTCTTATTAGAGCGAGAGAACAGTGATTTAGAAAATCATCAAACAATAGAACGATATATGTGGTGGAGGTAGCTCAGTGGGTAAGATACTTGCCTCTGGATACTAATTCCTAGGTTCGAATCCTACCTCCAGCACCACCACTGGGTTCCTGAGCAAGTCCCTTAACTCCAAGTTGCTCCAGGGAGACTGCCCCCTGTAGTTAGGAGTGAAAGTCGCTTTGGATAAAGGCGTCTGCTAAATGCCAAAAATGTAAATGTAAATATAAGATTAATCAAGAATACAGTTTTAGTTTAAAAGGCAAAACTGTTAATCACCTTAAAAAAGCAGAATCAGAAAACCTTACTGATCCCTGAGGAGACTCACATATTTTACAAGTAATTCCCTTTTCCATTTGTGAAGAAGGATCCATGCATGTTTACACTGGAACCATAATTCCTCTGTAATCTCCATTGAACTTGGACCACTCTTCCCGGTGTCAGGTCGATTTCCATTGGCATCATCTGTGGTCATGCCGAGGGTGACTGGGAATGAGGATGGATGGTTCCACACCATCTCCAAAGTGAACCTCCCACTAAAGCTTCCCCCAACTTCCCATTTGTCCTTGCCACCCAGGTGAAAGCGATTTATGAGGCAGCTTTATGATGTCCGGCCCATAGCTTGTTTGTTTTTGTTTACATTCCTGGTGAATATTTAATAGAAAAGATGCGAGAGTGTCACGATTTATGTTCCACACTAAAGCTTCACAGCAGGAACCGTTTCACAAACAGATTGAGGTGATCAAACGTTAAACTGGATTTACATTCATGAAGAGCACAAACATGAACATGAATGGCACTTCAGAGAAAAGAGCTCTGTGGTCATTCTGATTTAGAACCTCCAGATGTTTCAACACCACAGATGAGTATGATAGTTTCTCAATCTCAGTGGTGTGTCGTGGGATCAGAGCCTGACGCATATATATATTTATATATATATATTATATATATATATGTTAAAACAGTGATTATATATTTGCTCAACCATTCCCAGATCTCTTCTTGCATAAGCCCAGTATTACATTCTCAAATACCCAATTCAGTTTCGTCAGTACGTCATTACATTAAATCAAGAGCTGCTAAGTTAACATGCAAAGCCCGGAGGTATTGGGGAGAAATCTGGAACCGAATCTGTGTTCTAACTAGCTTACAAAGCTTCAAGTACTTTTAAGATCAAACAGTGTGCCCAAGACTTTTACGCAGTGCTGCATAAATATTAGACATAACATTAAACCACTGTGTTGTGTAGGATTTGCTATTAAAACAGTGATTTCCTGCCAAGCATGCCCTCCACAAAGCGAACTGTGAAATATACCAAGTTGATTGCAGCAAATCCTTTAATGTGCAAATCAGTTTGCATGGTGGATTAAGGTGGATCTCTAGTTAGTTCAATCTCAAATTGAATCGGACTAGTCCCACAGATGACTGAATAGATGAAAATCTGGGAAATTTGGAGGTTTCAAGAGCTCATAAACAATGGTTAAACTTTGATGCAGTGTATGTAGTATCTAAAACATTTCTGTCATTCCCAGCAAAAGATTTTTCATTATTGCATGCTATAGTAGCTCTTTTGTGGGCTTAAACTGGCTACCCTTCACACCAATGTGCATTGATGAGCCTTGAACACCAATGTCTTGGTCACTAGTTCACCTATTGTTCTTTCTTTAACCATTTTTAGTAGGTACTGACCATTACACACCGTGAAACCCCAGTAGACCTGCAGTTTTGGAGATGCTCTAGCCCATCATGTTTGTCTCAGATTCCTAAGCTTGCCCCTTTTTATTGACCTTGTAGGTTGGCCTTATAGGTTTCATTCAAAAACCAAAAGAAAACAAAAACATACATCATTCCTGTGTCCTTAATTTCTTTATTTCTTCTTACTCCTATTATCATTCTTCACATATATGAACCAGTGGGATGCAGTGGGTAATAACAACACAAACAACAAAAACAATGTTGTTGGCACACTTTTTTATGATCATGTTCTGAAGAAAAATGCTCTGGCTGTAACTTAGGCAAACAGTCATTCGAAATGATATGAAACTATATTTAATTCACATATGAATGAATGAATTGTGTGTCTTGTTCATCACCTACGGCATGTTAGTCTGCAAAACAGAGCAGCTGTTTGGTTCAAATAGCAAACTCCAAACCATCAGTATGCTTTCTCCAGCTGTGCTGTGGTACTAGTGAATCAGTCCAACAGCTCTGGAAGCTACAAAGATCACGTCACTGGGCAACCATTGTTTACTTGCCTATCAGGTCTAATAGTTTAGGGAAAAAACAGGTAATGTAGCTGCAAATGACTTTAAATGGTCAAGGATGTTCACACAAGTGAAACCATATCTGTTGGCTGTTGCAGATCTCATCACATCTCCTTTGTGTTGGTAATAACATATGGCTCAACATAAAATTTTATAGTGGTCATTTTGAGTCTGATGATTCCTGACCTGGTCTGTAATGGAGGACACAATGGAAAACATGGTCTCGTAGTGTGGCCATGTAGTTCTGGCATCACAATCCTTCTTAGGACAGGACTTTGATAAAGAACTCTGTATGATGTGATTGCAGGATCAAAAGAAAGTCCTACTTATGTGAAGTCTTCTTATAAATCATGTGGACATGTGAACACACCTTATGAGCTCCAAATTCAGATCTTAATTTTGGCTTTACATGAATGTAATGAAATTCTGATCCAACTGCATAGTAACCCGAAAGGAGATTTAATACTAGGTGTAGTTCGTAAATACGAAAGGCAAAGTCCAAAAACGTAGCAAGGAAGTCCAAAACCTGTAAATCCAACAAGAAGCAATAAAAAACAAAACGTCAACTAGGCCAAAGATTCATGCAAAAATCCAGAAAAGGGGTCAGAGAAACACAGTAAAACAACACAATCAAGCAACCAAGGACCATTCAGTAAATAGATAGGCCTTAGTATACTTTTTCTTAGTATACAATTTTTCTTAGGTCTATTTATACCACCTTGGCTTAGTACTCAGGTGATCCTGATCATCTTGTTATGAGGCTGTGTGAAACTCTGGAGTGGATATCTGGAGAGGGTTTTCGGGTAGTGCCTGTGTCTGATTCTGATCCAGGGCTAGACCTCACAATGATGAGACTTGCAATCAAAAAAAGTTCTTTGGAGCAACCCCACAGAAGAACCACTTCTGGTTTCGAAATAAACACCTGTGGGGATGTTCTGTTAGGCATTAAAAGTGCGTCATCTACAGCAAGAACCCTTCTTTGCTCATCAATAACAAAATGTGTAGATGCATGCATCTTCTGTATCTTCAATAATTCTACAGCTTTTCTAAGAACATTATAGAAAATGATGCTTAGTAACTCAATACTACCCATGGTTACACATTTTACCAAAACAGATTAAATGTTCCCACTGGCAGCTGTTTAAATA
Organism: Ladigesia roloffi; assembly: GCA_037577295.1. Taxonomy (NCBI): domain Eukaryota; kingdom Metazoa; phylum Chordata; class Actinopteri; order Characiformes; family Alestidae; genus Ladigesia; species Ladigesia roloffi. Next base: position 10,010 of record JBBKCR010170842.1, on the reverse strand, counting down.
CCATCTCAACATTTATATTAATGCTGTTTTCTTAATATTTGTTTTATTATTCACCAACGAGGTCACCAATTCATTTTCTAGATGTAGACTCACAGGTGCCATTTGCCTCACACTCTTATCCAGAATGACTTACGATTATTACTTACGGGGACAGTTCTCCTGAGGTTTAAGAGTCTTGCTCAAAGACATAATGATAGAAAGTGGGAGGATTTTAACCTGTGACTTTGCAGTCATCGGGTTCATCAGGGATGCTTCAGCCATTCACATGGTTTTGATGTATCTGAATGGGTAGGATAGTTCTCTTCCCCCGTCTCTCAGTGTAATTCAAGCCAACATGAGTATCTGATAGCTCACATAACAGAGAAGTTAATGTCCTTCTCCAAACATTTTTTCCAAATGTCATTGCATTTGCTTTTTGAGAAGATGTGGTGGAGTTCCTCATGACTCATAAGAAGTACATGGTCCCAGTGTTATTGTAGGATAATGGAGATGGGCAGGCAATATTCCCTTCTCAAACTCACCTGTTAATTGACATGTTTAGTGAGTGTGTTTGAGGAGAGGAGGTTTTCCTTTAGGACTCACCTAATCATGATTTCTAATGTCACTGCATTAGCTGTTGTTAAGAAAATGTGGTGGAGTTTCTCATGACTCATTAGAAGCACTTTATCACCCTCATCCTCCAAGCATTGTTGGTACTATGTGAGGGTACTTGCTTCTAGACCAATGGATTCAAATCCTACATTCAGCAAACCACAAAGACCCTCAACCCCAAGCTGCTCCAGGGAGACTTTGGATAAAAGAGTCTGCAAAATGTCAGAAATATATAGTAGAAAATCTTCCCTTCTCAAACACATTTTGCCTTGAGAGACTTCTGAGAATTTGGGTTTTTGGCCAACAAATCGAAAACTACATTCTGCCTCCGCCATCGACAATTCAAACTGCCGATAATCCTCTCCTGCAGCCAAAATCCACTCCATACAAGTTAAACTTGCCTGGAATTTGTCCTTAGACACCGACATTTCAAGTATCAGATTTAGAGCTTCCTTGTGTCCTATGAATAATCTGACACCCGGGTACTTGCAGGACCAACATATTAGAAAAATCTTGTCTCTAAACGGTGCTGGTGTGCATCTTTAGTATTCAATGGTCATTTAAATTTTTCGAAATGGGCTCATTAGTGTTAACTAAATCTTGCTCTGCAACTTGAAGGGTCACCTAGGGACCACCTCAATTTCATGACGAGTCTCTCAGTTTGGCTTCAGCATTTAATCGTGCCTATTAAAAGCCGAACATCAGCATTTTCTCATGTGAAGCGTAAACTTGTTCTGAACCTTCCAGTATAAATCTGCTGGAATGAATTTCTTTTTTCCCTGTTGGAAGAGACTCGCTGTATATACACTACATGGGTCATGTTGTGGAGTTTTATTCTGTGCTGAGTCTGTGATGGATCACAGTTTTCCAGTCTTGAGAGCCAGCGCCTGATGTTTTAATGGCTGCAGTCAGGGAATCGTGGCCCTAGCATAGGTCATTAGTCTCTTGTCTTGGTAAAAACAGAGCCAGATGGTCACAGATCAAGACGATGATGCACTGCCAGCTCACTCCCTGCTGCTCCATCAGATTCTACATTGACAGCAATGAGAGCTCTTCTCTCTCTTTCATTTCCTCTCCCTGACATTGTTTCACTCCACTTCCCACTCCAGCACCCTTAAACATGAAGGTGCCTAAATGGCTTGGAAGTACAACTCTAACCTGGCATTGTCAATGTTCAAGGATACTTTATTTTCATCAGCAGAACATGTAATGTTTATGCTTTAACGGATGTCCAATTTAGCCTAAATGCTACCATTGGCACTGTTAACCTGATCTCACAACTTTTCATGCAGCCATCATGAAAAATGTAATCAAAATATGTGCTGTGATCATGATTTAGAGCTTTTTTCATGCTAGGACAATGCTTCACTTTCCGTACAAGAATGTCGCTTCAATACTCTGTACTTTAACGTGCATAGCATAACACCGTCAGCTTAAGCGCTAACTGATGACGGTTAGGGTTAGATTTAGAGTTAGAACTTTCCCAATCTCACGGCATTTCGATCTGTTTCAACCCCTTTGCAAACAAAAAAATAAACTCAATATTTCTCTCCTAATGTGCCTCAGTCACCAATTAGCGCTGATAATGGTAATATTATGCAGTGGCCATTAAAACACCTTGCACAGTGAAGTGTTGTCCTAGCAGAAAATAGTGAAGCATTGTCCTATCACAAAAAAAGCCCTAAAGTGTAATCACAGCATGTAAATTGATTACAGTATATATTGTGAAACCTTGTTAGACCGGGCTTGCACAGTACTACAATTTAACACATGCTAACAGCATTTACATGGAACCACTGTGGAAAATACTGTTTACACCTGCATGAATTCCACATTGGTCTAAACTGGCTGATTCTGGCCTGGTATCAGTTTGGTTGACACCCAGGATTGTCAACATGAATAAACAGCATCCTAAACACTTGTTTTTCTAGTAGGATTGGCACCTGTAATCCAAAATCTCACATATTCAAAGTTACTTGTCTTAAAATGACCCACTTTAAATACACATGGTTTGAGACATTAAATAGCAACAGGTTACAAGAGAAACAATACATACAACTTAATGAACAGACAACACAACACCGTACTCTAATGTCAAATAACAGTATAGTGTGAACTGAATGTAAACCTTCCAGAGTTGATAGTATTGAACCACAAAAATTGCACGAGGCAGTTAGCAACATTTAGCAAAATGCTAGGAATAAACGGAACAATGCAATAAATAAACAAAGCAATGTTGTGTAAATGGGATGCAAATCCGAGACAATACAGTAGACAATACAGCAATATAACAGTGGGAAAGGGAAGTGAACTTTCTACAATGAATAATGTTACACCATACATATTTTATTATACAGGGCACAGCACCATAAAGTCACAACGAGTGAATGTAAATTTTAACATATCAGCACATACGTGAGCTATATGGCCTAGTGGTTAGTGTGTTGGCCTTGCATTCAAAGAACTGGGGTTCTCTGCTTAACTTAGGGTATAGGTTAAATGCAGAGAAAACATTTCACTGTGTGTTGTACTTGTATGACTGTGCATGTGACAAATAAAATTGGTATTTGTGTGAGCCTGTAGTGGCAGTAAACAGAAGTTAAGTTTCAGGTGTTATTGTAAGCCCAGAGTGAAATATGAGTATTTTAAGGTGGGGTTGTTCACTGGAATGTACTTTGATAGCCAGGGACAAGACATTTATGTCTCTTAAGGTTCTGTAAACTTTACATTCAAATTTTATCCAGCAGTAGTTCTCTAAATCACCAGAAATTAAAGGACTTTAAGAGCAGAGGTTCTTCTACTGCTCCTCAGGGCCCACCAGATGATCCACATTTATGCTCAATCCCAAGAATAAAGCAAAATTACAGTCTGTCTGGAGGTCTCTGAGGAACAGTTTGAGAACCACTGCTATAGAGGAGCAAAAGTAGCTCTCCTACGGCATTACTCCAGACTTTTATTTGTATGAATTTTATAAAAAAGCAAACTCTCTTATTAGTTTGCTGTTCAGGAACTGCACTGAAGCCTTTATATGTTAAACTAACTACCAGCAACATTAAATTCACAGTCAGGACATCTCAGAAAAAACACACATTTTACAGGGAAGCAAACATTTCTTAACTTTTATTGTACCAAAATGTAATTGTAAACAATTTATAATAATCCCATCTGATAAAAGATGTAATATAGAAATGCAAGATTTTGTTGCAACATAAACAACCTTTTTGTCAACCAATCACATTGGTAGATTCACAGTGAGTGGGACCGCATAGTGAGAAAAAATGCGGTTTCGGTCACTTGAAATAGAAAACAACTCTTTTCCAACCCCTTTCTAAAGGAGTCACTGTAAAGCTGACACATGCAATATAATGTAAGTTCGGTATAAATTTTTTATTATTATTATTATTATTATTATTAAAAGTAGTATTAGTAGTAGAAGTATTAATGTGTGTAAAAAGCTATGAGTTTTTAAATCTGCTTTAAACATGCTTTAAACATGTTTCTTTTACAAGAGGCAAAGCAGTTTCAGTTTAGCATGCTCAGTGCTAACATACTGTTACACGATAACAACATTGATAGAAATTAGTGATATTTTAGAAGAGTGTTCTTTTTTGGTTTTGATGGACCCCAGCATGGTCAGCATGAATCACCAGCATCCTAAACACAACATATACCGAACATGCTCGTACAGATTGTTGATTGTAATATAAAACCTCATATAATCTATGTCTTATGATCACTTACATATTTTAAATATCCTCAGTATTAAAAAGAACCCTTCAAACAAACACAAAGCTTCTCCATTACAGGAGCAGAAGGACGAGGAAGTCTTAACCTTAGCCTCTCACTTTTAACTCATTAGCTTTAAGAGACTGATCTAACTGGAACAGGACAAAAAATATACCCCAAAATAAAAATAACCCCAGATTTATTGACTGGCAGTATTAGCTGGTATCAATTCTGCTCATAAAAGTGATGTTTCCTCCCGTCCTGTTCTGACTGCAAAATAACTGCACGAGGCAACTGTAAATCAGAGTAACTGGATGTTGTTAATCTCGACATTTTTAAACAGCCGGTTCAGAAGCCTCTTCGAATTAACTCAAAATAAGATGCTACTTAAACTGATTTTCTTTGAGGGGGGCAGTGAGGCATGCAAGGACTTCTGAAGAAATTAAACAGAGCATGATTTTTTCTTGCATGGCACTGGCATACAGACATAACTATTCTTCCTTGTATATGCATGTATACTTGGCCAATAAAACTGATTCTGATTATCATATTGTTCTTTTTTCTGTCTGATATACAGATATACTGATATAACCAACTCTGGCAAATGTCTTTTTCTGGCAAAATTCTTTGAACCAATTAACATCAGCAGTGGGTTTCTCAGAGAATATCCAAACATACAAGAAAACAGTATAAAGTATCACTATTTTTGTTCCTAAAAAGTAGTTGATATTTTGTGAACTGGTTAGAAGAACAACAGGTTTGGTTCCAGATTTCAGCTCTGTGCCTCCAGTCATTGCTCAGATAAAACTCCATCAATTGAATTGAATTGAATTTGATTTATATAATCCTTTTTATAACCAGGTTGTCACAAAGCAGCTTTACAAAGTCCTGGCGAGAGAGCTAATTTAATTACTAAATTAATTTAATGAAGTAAAAAGATACAACCAAGTTATTTAATGGAAGCTGTGAGTAATACTGGGCCTCCGAGAGGAACAAGATCTGGAAATGTTTAAGTGAATACATTGTCATACATAAAGCCACTATTGAGTGTATAAACCATATATTAGTATAGTAAAATATGGTTAATAGTCCTAAAGGCATTCTTAGGATTAAAGATAGACTGGAAAATGGTCATTATGGGAATTTTTCTAGTGGAGAACAATGACTCAAAGCACCTCGCTGCTATCTGACTGCTGGGAAATACACGAGACTAAATGACGACCACATGTTAGGAACAGAAGGGGTAACCCTTTCTCAGATATTTTCACACACTGAGCTTTATTTAGATAAAATTGCAGTAGCCTGGTGTTACACAGTGCAAAGGCTTAAGAGCCACTGTATGTTTGCATTCTTTGAGGAATGGTGGAAGATATTTGGCAGGTCTACACAGTAAATCCATAGCTGTGGAGATTTGATTGCATTCAGACACAAGGGTCCTAATGAGGTCAGGAACAGATGCTTGATGAAAATATCAAGCATCACTCCAGAGAAATCACTTCGGCAGCTCCACCGCCCAGTGCTTTATTCCCCTTCATGTCATAGTTGACTTTGAATGTGGTCACCTGAAGTTCATGTGTTTCTTCTCCAGAGCATCCCATTCAGCTGATCCATGCAAATGAACATTGTAGCATGCATTCCCTTACCACAGTTCTAATGAGTGGGTGAGATCCATACAGTAGCAGGTTCAGTGGTTCAGCTACATTGTCAGGCGTGTTTTGATATTACGGCGGGAGACTGAATGGTTTGATGGGTACGAAGATAATGTTAACCGTTCCCCATGTCCTCGCTAGATCTCCTGAATGAGTCCCCATTGGAGATATTGGACCAGTGTATCCTTCCAACATCATCAAAACTGGGACGGTGTCCCATCCCTCCAATACAGTTCCCAAATTTGGAACTTGTCCCAACACCTTACAATGACAATTTACAGTGGTTTCTCTTTTCATTTGTCTCCTGTCCGTATGAAATATGTGCTCTTTATTTAAGGATTCCGCTGTAAAGAGATGTGTGCGTCAGTTGGAGAATTAACAGCCTGTAAAATCAACTGAGCTGATTTTCAATAAAGCCAACATTCTCTCCAAACCACAAAGACTTGGAATCACAAACCAGGAGATGTTTTTGCTCTGAAAAATCTACTGTAGGGTCGTCGGCATGCCAAAATAAATCCCCTTTTAGGAAGAGAGTGTTGCATAACATTTCCATTGTTAAGATCCTGAATCATTTTTCGCTCTTTCTGCTGACTATGAAATCTTTAGAATCAGTTCCCTATTCGAAATATCCCCCATTCTCCATCCATCAGAGGACAACCCCTTCCAAAACATAATCCTCCTGATTCACAACATGTCGTAAAGTGAATGAAAAAGTGCACAGTGTGCTGTTTCGTTCATCGGATCAGATCAGCACACACACACACACACATGTACTCTATAAAGAACTGTGTGGTTCCCCAGGTACCTTTGGCATTCCTTTAAGCTTTCAGCAATTTTAGACCACCGGATTTGGGAAATTTTCAACTGATTGCTGGATGATTTGGACATTTTAAATTCATTTTTTCCTTTCCCTTGCAAAGATCAAAGGACAATAGCCTCGCAGAGGTAAACTAAGCCACTATCTGCAGCCCATTCCAACCACAGTTTAAAATACTCCTCAGCCGAGCATTACGATCTTGTCTAGAACATCAGAACCTGTTATGAAAGATCGGCATTTGCTTAGGAACCTGGCAACATGAACGCTAATCAATTGTCCCAATGGAGCCATGGCTGGAGGACATTAACTTGTGTGGCAGTGCTCACCAACACTTTACATCTACTTTCCTGCCATGTTTAGCTCCAACCTGCATCCAAAGGCATTAATCATGCTGTATCTAAACTGTACTGCAGCAGCACAGAAGGTGTTGCAGTTGTATCTCAGACACAGTGTGTCTGATACACAATTCTCTCTCTACAATTTATGGATGGTGGTCCCAAAGCAGCGTTCATGGAGTCGCACTGCATTTTGCTGTGAGAACTGCTTTTCTTATTGTGTATTATTTGAGTTTTCATTCCAATTCTGTTCAGTCATGTGTTAAGAACACTAACCCTACTGACGTGTTAGTGATGTCCTGGTGTTCCTGTGCATTTCTCACAGTGTTAGGAAACTCCAAGCCCAAATAAAGAGCAGTAGTTTTACTCCATAAACTTTCCAGGTTCTTTTTAATTTGTATATATTTATTTATTTTTGAATGGTGTCCTTGGGTATAAAATGTATTATTATTATTATTATTATTATTATTATTATTATTATTATTATTATTATCTCTATATAAAATATAGTAAAAAACTGTGGGCTTTTCAAGTGTATCTGGTGCCATTTCAACATTTTGACCAATCAAAAACCAGTGATGCAATCAGCTTCTTTTGACCAATCATAAAACAGTGATGCAGTTACCTCAGTTAATGATTCAGACCCCTGAAATAGTCAGTTAGCCAGATAAACTGCTGCTAGACTTCTCAGGAAGGTAAATCTCCAGGACCATTGTTCTGTAGGACCACATGAAGAACCATTTTTGTAACCCTTTTTTTCCAGAGTATATAACACTGTCCATGTAAGTTATAGTACTGAACTTCAAACTCTCAGGCTGCCTGGCTGTCCACCTAATTCTTGGGGTCATTGGAGATTTTCACATGTGACAAGAGGATTCCAGATTGGACAACACATAATCTTTATGTTCCAGCCTGACTTGACCCTCCATTTCTCAAATGTTGAATACGTGCCTCAAGACTTTTCTCAGTTTTGGCAACTCGGTGGTGGAAAAAACGTCTCCTGGCATTCAGAACTTTTGAGACCCACATTGTTTTCAAATGGAGACTCAAGATCCTCCTCTTCACTGAGCTCTTGGGAGAACATCAACAACTCAAAACTAATGTCACTGTGTGTGTGAAGAAGAAACATCTTCTAAAAAAACTATTGGAGAGCATCCTATACTGATATGTGATAATAAACAGTATACGTATATTCGGATGATGGTTCTGTAAGAATGCTTATTATTCTAAACCAAGGAAGGCTTCAAGCAAGCATAAACTTTGCGGTATTTTACTTGGTCTCTCTGGACCACCACAATCTGAAGCAGATGTGGTTGTAATGTGTGTATTTCATTGACATTGTGGGTACTGTATGTGTGTTATTTCTAGACAGTAGTGCTGGAGGAGCGTGTTTCTTTTCACTGATGCGAGTTTTAATGTAAAAACACATCACACAGAAACCTGCGTATCCTTGCCAACATGCAGACACCACAAATAGCAGTGGCTTGAGACTGTGTGTGTGTGTGTGTGTGTGTGTGTGTGTGTTCCAGGGATGTTTATGAGTCTCTTTTTTGCGAGTCTTCCAGGAAGAGTCAAGCATTGTGTCTCAAACGGCTTGAGGTTCCAGTCGAATGCTGAGCAGATGAGTCAAAAGCATCTATTACTTTACAACACTGACAATTAACTGTGTTTATCTCTTTTTTATCTCTGCATATGAAACAAGAAGAGTAGATACAAATTGTTACTTGAACTTATTAAATATTTTACTTTTTTGTAAGTTTATCATACTGATAAATAATCCAGCCATTAAACATATAAACATATTGGACTTTATCAGTGTAAACTACTCTGTTAAAAAACACACAGTACTGTGCAAAAGTATTAAGCACTTGAGAAAATTATACTTAAAACCTGTTTAAGACTGGACAGTAGTGTTAAATTAGTGTAAAAACATAAATATTACAATATAATTCACATTATTAGAGTAAAAAGTGGTTTTAGGTGCGGAAAACTGTTCTCCTGAGCATTTCCAGACCTCTTTCCTCAAGGAAGTCCAGTATTTTCTTTAGCTATAACCAAATACCTGGCTTGGCTCATTTTGCTTCATTAGATTAAATTAGGTAGATCTGCTTATGGAATGTTATAAATCCACAAAATGACAGGAGGTACTGAGAAGAAATCTGAAACCAAACCTGTGTTCTTCTAACCAGCTCATAAAATATCAAATCCTGTTTAAAATAAAAGGTAATCTTGATACTTTTTAGTGCTTTCTTGTTGGTTTGAGTTAATTCTAATGTTCACTTGTGTTTCTGCAGGCTTTATAACCCACTGCTGTTATAAACAGATTCAAAACATTTTAAAGGTGCCTAAGAGTTTTGCACAGTATTGTACATATACAAATAATTACTTCTACCATGATCAAACAATTCCAATAAATAAGGAAGCAAGTACATTAATAATAAATAAATGGCCAGTTCTACTTTATGTAAAAAATAAGTCAGCCAATATACAAACAAACAAACAAACAAACAAACTATTATTTATTTCACTATTAGTATGTAATTAATTTAATCTATTATTAATAAGGGCCAAACATCCAGGTAAATAAATAAACATGGCTAGCTCCCTCGTTAGAAGATCAAATATCAAATATTTGTGTTTTATGCTTCAAAACAGATTTTGGGGATGCTATTAAAGGGATTCTATTAAAAACAACTCACAAAATCTCAAATGTGTAATCTTTTTAACAGGAGCTGACTTTGACTGTTCAGCCACAGCTATGAAACACTCCCCCTCTCTCTCCTTCTTAGTGTTGTAGTACTCGAGACCAGTCTCAGACTCAAGACCGGTCTCGAGACCATTTTCTGCTTTCTCGGTCTCGTCTCGGTCTCGACCCTTCAAAGACTCGGTCTT
>JBBKCR010170818.1:0-15324 GCA_037577295.1 Ladigesia roloffi | reverse complement strand
CTTAACCAGCAGAAACATTCCTCTGAAACTGGTCCGGTTCAGGGACTGGACTGGAAATGAGAGTCTCTGGAAGTCCTCCAGGAAGCCTGGAGAACTGTTCCTCAAGAACACACTAACATACAAGAAAGTCTGGATATCTGGAAGCAAAATTTGAATTTTGGGTGGGGGGGGGGGGTCAAGACTTCTGCACACTGCAGGGAGACATGATGGAGCACCGCTGCTGCCCATCCTGTTTGTGTGTGTAATGTCACCATGAACACGAGGAATCAAATATTTCTGGATCTATTATGTGGGTGAAATGTGAGTACCAAGGTAACCACCTTTAACACAAACACGCCCGGTGACGAAACCTCAACCACTAACACTACCTGCATATTCCCGCATCCGGAAAGTGACCGGCATTGTGAGTGATCCAAAGCCGAAACACGAGCCAGAAACACGGTGGGGTCTAGATTACTGGCAGCAAAGCTGAGATTTCAGCAACATTACAACTACAGTTGATTTTTTTCACAAGCGAAGACATGAGCAGTGTATTTATTACCCCCACATTCATCTTTACTGAGTTTTCACAATTAAAATTAAATAACAATTGGTGTGTCAATACAAAACAAAACAATAGCACAATTTCCAAAGTGAACCATCCACCCAAACACAACTGGCTCCTCTCCGAAGATGGAAATGAATTCACAAAGGAGGCGACAGGACCGCAGGTCTTATTAAATCTATTAGGACAAAACATAACACTGGACTTCATATGGTTCAAATGAAGAACATGACGTCTTTTTACCATGGTGTTGCAGGTAGAGACTTTCAATCTTTCCAACATAACAGAAATTCTCATTTAAATAAATCAGCTGGAACACCAAAAATAGATGAGCGGTGGAGCCACTGGTTTCTTGAGGGCTTTAGATAGTTTCGTAAAAAGGGAGACCAAAAAGAGCAATCTGATACTTCTATATACTATACAAAGGAGAATGATACCGAGTCCCGATCCGATACTTCTATATACTATACTAAGGCGAATGATACCGAGTCCTGATCCGATACTTCTATATACTATACTAAGGCGAATGGCAGGTCATTTGTGCTCTCTTGGCTGTGACGTCCTTTGTGCCGTCACAAGACATTTTTTCTCTCCTCTTCAAACTCTCCTGCTCTTTCGCTGTGTTTCCTGGGTAAACATATATATATATATATATATATAAATGTTTACCCAGGAAACACAGCGAAAGAGAAGGAGAGTTTGAAGAGGATATATATATACACACACACGTATACCGGAGTCCTTATCAGGAGATAATGTCTGATTACGATCGAGTCTGAAACCACGTGATTGGGCCCGATTTCAGATCACGTGTTCACATCTGGACATTCCTAGTTTTAAATAGTTTGTCAAGTAAAATTTTTTTGGCAAAGGGTATTTCTGTAGGAAATAGGGTATTTCTCAGGAGTAAAAGGTGTAAAAACTGTATACAGTATATTTTGGCACATTAACTAGAAACAAAGTGAGTTGCTGCATGCTTATATGTGCAAAATCAACATCATTATATGAAACACCTATTATGTGCAATAATGTGCCATTACAACTCCAAAGTACCATTAGTGTTAACTGGTAAACTACTTCAGCAGTAATTTCATCATTGGAGTTAATGTAATTATTGTGAGAGAAAATCTCACTCTTGTTCCTCTTAAGTCTTATTACAGAGATTTAGGCCTCATCATAATTAAAATTTTCATTATCTGGAATTTGGAGCCACTGCTTGTCCGAGCTTGTGTTCCAACACAAAACGTTTCTTTAACAATTGAGTGTTAAAAGATACAATCTTCGTGGTTGAGTCTCCTTCGTTATGCATGGGGGGAGAGAGCGGAGGGGCGAATCGCTATAACAGTGTGTAGCAGAGAGATTGCCTGTGATGTCACAGCTATGGTGGCCAGAAAGCGACAAAACAACCAAAGCAGTCTTAAACATGCAGCTCAAAAAGGCTTTAACACAGTAAAGTTTAGCTCAGTAATAAAAGACATGTGTCATGGTTTATTGTGGTTTAATGAAAAGTAATTCATATGAGAAGGTTATTTTAGTGCTACTAATTAAGACAACAAGGAGCTACTCAGCTCAGTTAGTGATCTGAAGTTGTATCTTCCCTTTTCTGGAAGGAATGAGTCTGAAGGACAGTAAAGTGTGATTCTGTGACAGGTTCACTCTGTGACAGGAGTCTCGTGCTGAACAGAGATTTCTCTCTGGTTCTCTGAACTTTTCGTCCTTGTGCAGTTGCGTCGTTTTATTTTGACATTATGTTTCTAAAATCTAGACTATCCTTTGTGTCTCTGTCCAGCAGTAGCACAATTTCCACCAGGATCAACATCGTTTTCTTATTTGAGTAAAGGACATCTCCTTTTTCAAGGGACTTTCAGTGTGGAAATCAAGCAATAAGCATTTTTGTCCATTGTTCGTCTATTGTCTGTGTGTAATTTTCAGCTGAAGGTTGTTCTAAGCCTCTCTGTGGAGAAATGCTCCATCACACTCTGTTCACAGATTAAAAATAACCTTGAACTCTGAACATCCTGATAAAATACAGATTGAAGACAAAACACAACAATTACGCAAATTGGAGTAAAAGGGGGGCCTTATTCAGAGACTTATGGTGCTTTTCCACTGCCTGGTACTGGCTCGGCTCACTTATTTTGCTTTTCCATTACAAAATCTGGAACCTGGTACCCGGCACTATTCTTGTGGGTGGTTTTCCACTGCCTGGTATCGGCTCGGCTCGACCCTGTTAAGTTTCCACTACAACTGGTTACAATTACAGTCGTCAGAATGGATTAAAATCAGAGGGATTTTATTTCTCATCACTGGTTTGTGTTTTTGTTTGGCCACAAAATGGTTTCTTCACAGACAAGGCTTTAAGGAGCACGGCAGCGGACTGCTGAGGAAAAAACTACAGTGACACAGCGACAGCAACAACCAATCAGGAACCTCCAATATATACACGTTATCATATAGTATCGGTTCAGCACGGCCGGTACCTCGACCAAGGTGGTACCAAAAATAGTACCGGTACCAGATTTGGTAATGGAAACGCAAAAAAAGCAAGTAGAGCCGAGCAGAGCCAGAACCAGGCCACACATTATCCGTGTGAGGAGAACCGAACCCAGAGAACTTGTTAGTGAGGTCCTGGATCTCCTTCACGTCTCTCTCAGAGTTAAAGATAAATCTGCAACAACCAATCAAGAAATATGTACACGTCATCGTATAATATTGGTTCAGCTCGGCTGGCACGTCGACCAAGGCAGTACCAAAGATAATACCGGGTACCAGATTTAGTAATGGAAAAGCAAAAAAAGTGAAACGAGCCGACCTGGACCGAGCCGGTACCAGGCAGTGGAAAAGAACCATTACTCAGGAGAGATGGGGACAGCAGTCATTACTTACAGGGACGGTCTTAAGAGTCGTCAGTGACAGGGTCTTCCAGTCATTACTGAGGGGGACAATTTGAACCTGCAACTTGGTGGTGAACAGGCTCACAGACAAGTGCTTTACCCTCCAGGTCAACGTCAGTGTTAAAGGTGTTCTGATGATGTCCTTGGTGTGAAGGGGCTACAGATTTAACTCGCTTTGTAGAAACCCTCGTCCACTGTGACTCATCCCTGACAACAGAACATGCTCTCCCCCGTCAGTGAGCCGGTTCTACTGAGGACGAGCCAAAAATGTTCCATAGGACTGACATCCAGCATAGCCCCGGGATCTGCTTACTTAATCTCTCACATTTTATTATTAGGTTCAGCATGTTCATTAGAGCGACTGCCTGGTTTTCTCCAGTGAGAATCCTGAAAAACCGACGCAGAATGAGGAAGACTGTTACATAATGAAAGACTGTTAAAGTTCTGTGTTTCACATCTCTTACATTAGTGCACAACATTTTTATGTACTATAAATCACCATGAAGACAAGAAAACCAACATTTCTGGTTCTTTTACAAAAAGTCTGGCATTTAGTGCCAAAATATAGAGAAATGCAGGCTGGCACAGTGATGAAAGATAGAGTCGTAGAAAACCAACACTGAAGTTTATCTCCAGCCCAGACAGTCAGGTGAGCTGGAGCTCCACCACTTCCCAGCTGTTAGTTTGCATCTCACAGTAAAACAACAGTAGCTTTCAAGGTCTGTTTGTTTTTTGACCAATCGGATAGCAGTGATGTGGCCAGTTCGGCTGCAGCCTTGTTTTTTGGCTCAGGTCGCTCGGCTTGGGTTCAGGTTGCTTTGTTTGTAATAAAAAAATTGTTCACAGCACAGAGCAATTCCTTCTGCCAGCAGAGAAGCATCATGACTGAGTACAGACACATGTGTTTCTCTACAGGAAAACAAGAATCTGTGTATTATTCATTTTTCAATATGAAACCAAAACCCAAAAAAACTCATTTTCAGTTTTTGTTTCCAAAACCAAAACGACAAAATGGATAACGGCTTGATTTCTCATTGTGAGCTCAAATAAAAAAAAAAAATTAAAAAAAAAAGGAAAATGAACACTCGTATCCCATTTTGTTTTTTTTTCATTTCCGTTTCATAAGCTGCAGCATGTAGAAGGGAGGAGAAACTGGCCTGGTAGCTCCATCCACCAGTTTTGGCTGTAAACATATCCTGAGGGAATAGACACGATGGTGTCATACTGCTTAAAATATTGGGATATTCGGTTTTAAAAGGTATTATGATCAGTTCGAAAAATATTTCTTATACTGTTGCCTTCTCAGCCACGGCTTAAACGGCTGCGTCTTTGGTTCCTTACTCTCGGCCACAGATATCTCTTTTCCACCAGAACGCATTTCCACAGGTTTCAGCACGAATTTGTGTCGGAAAATATCACCGTGGTTACATTCACAGAGCGCTCAAAAATAGTTCAGTTAAATCCATTCAGATCTGCTTTTCTCAGACATTCATTTGCACAGATATTAGATTAGACACGAAACGGTATTAACATTTATTCATGTTAATACAGAGTGTATGAGCGGGTCAGTTCGCTGCCACGCAGCCACAGCTGAGCCTCTTTAATATTTGGAGCTCAGGAAAGGGGGTTAAAATACAGCAAACATTTATTATGTGTGTTTAGCATGGCCCTAGTAATGTTTTAGCTTACAAACTACTAATAAAATAAAAAAAGCAAACAGAATGTCTAAAACAACAAATACGGGTGATCTTAGCTTCTCGCTTGAAATATCCGTTCCACCTTAAATGATGTAAGGTGAATCGAAGCATGATTTAAGGCTGAATGGGTAATTCAAGCGAGAAGCTAAGAGACTAACTGTAGCCGCCACCTAATACAATCGATAAATACACGCTTCTCAGTGACAGGGTTGTTAGAGATGAATTTTGACAGTTTTGTAGTAATAGAGTTGAAAGCTGAGCTGTTAGCCGTTAGAGCTCCCAGTGACAGTTAGCAGCTAGGCTAACAGCCTGTCCAGCCGATTTTCTCGAACCCAGTTTCTTGGCACCAGCACCTGCCATTGTTCGGTCGAAAGTCTAAACATGCAGCACTAGTTCTAGACTAGGCACCGTGGCCGTGGAAACGAGCTAAGAGTGGGTCCAAAAATGAGACAGTTTAGTGCAGTGTGTTCGTTCCTCCCTTGGACTGGGGACATTTATTTACATTCTCCAAAAATAACAAAGTGACACTCACAAACCGAGCTGTCATGTAAAACTGCAAACACTCCACGCACTGAAATACATCTCTCATAATCTGAATATTTTTACAGCATAAACCAGTGGGTGGAGCTACCAGGCCAGTTTCCCTCCTACACGCTGCAGCTTATGAAACCGCAACGAATAAAACTAAATGGAATATGAGCTTTTTCCACTTTTGATTTGAGCTCAAAATGACAAATCGGAAAATGAGCCGTTATCCATTTTGGTTTTGGAAACAGAAACTGAAAATAAGAGTGGTTTTTCGTTTTTTGGTTTTGGTTTCATATTGAAAAACGAATGAAAAATGAATTCACCTGCGTGAAGTTCACACATTTCACAATGTGCTTGTGTGCCAGCGTGAGGACCTCATCTCCAGTGACTGCATCCCATACTTTTCTGTAAAACAAGACCAAAACAAACTTGAGATCCAGTTCTGCCCAACGGCCCCAGTCACACAGCGTCTGGACCTGACTCTCGCAGGTTTCAGTAAGTTCAATTTAAGACCAATTAAGACCATTATAAGTAAAATTTTGTACCAAAACGATGCATTATAAGTAGGACTGGGCGATATCATATCATATCAGTCGATATCGATATTCTTTATTTTGTCAGAATCTGAACTGCATAAAATAATTTAAAAAAATATATAATAAACAACAATCGTTCTGACAAGAAATCCTTTAATCAATTTCAATTAAATATAATTGTACAAATAAAGTCTCAGTTTTGTCCAGTCAAATGCTTTCACGTCATCACGAGCATACTAAATATATACATTTTTCTTCAGGTCTTCAAATTATGTAAAAAAAAAAAAAACATTTTAAAGCTGCCCTGCATCAGGTCACATATAGCACAAGTAGCCCTTTACCAGGTGGCTCACACTTGGAAAGTTTCTCTCAGGGATGAATGTTAAGTTTTTGCATTTTGTGTGCTCTAAGGGATGGCACTGCCTTAGATGGAAAAGATTTTAAATGTACTGGTTTATGTAAGACCAGGCTTTATTCATGGTTTGCAGCTGGTGCTACTCTGTGTCAGACTTGGGATAGACACCGTGTAACCGCGCCCCTAATAAGGAAAAAAATCTCTGCACTACCTGAGTTTTATCCCAGAGCTTTATCGCTTTGGGTGGTTTCCACTGGGTTTTTTGTCATCTTTTTCTCCGTTTCTCACTCACTTTCGTTCCTGCTGTTCGGCTTCCTAGCCCACAGCTCTGTGCGTCAACCTGTCTGACGTCAGCTTTCACACGATTGGTCCAGCACGCCGCTGTTTCCTTTACCATTGGCTTGTATTCAAAAGTTGACGGCTATATGCGTTGGTTCTATCGAGGAAAAGGAGTTTCACTATACGTATCTATCGATTTATTGCCCAGCACTAATAACAAGAAACATTCAATTGGTACCAGATATTCTTAAAACGTTCTATTTTTATTGATTCATTATTAAAACGGATGACCAAATTAATTTAAATGACAGAACCTGACATACATATTCCCAACACAACACTAGTGCACACAACCCAACGCTGCATATGCGGGAGTTCAGCCCCTTTAGCACTGATCTCAGTTTCAAGTTCGACATTTTTTTTGTACACCCTTCTCAGGGCATTGGTCTCCAGGTAAATTAAATGTAATACTAAAGATGAAAATCCGCGCGTTGAAGATATTTTAAGGCCTTAAAATTGACTTTGTGAATTTTAAAACCGTTTGA
The DNA here is from genome assembly GCA_037577295.1 of Ladigesia roloffi. NCBI lineage: Eukaryota > Metazoa > Chordata > Actinopteri > Characiformes > Alestidae > Ladigesia > Ladigesia roloffi. Next base: position 7,946 of record JBBKCR010170818.1, on the reverse strand, counting down.
GACACTGCCAGAATTTCTTCTCGCTCACCTGAAACACATTCATCAACTTTCTGAACTGTGGAAATGTCACTTACGCTGAGAAATCGGCAGCAGCGGTGGCCGCCTTAGTGGCTTCTTTATTCAAGGTGGCCCCCCAGACGGCACCCTTGTGACCCAGGAACGTCCCGATCCAGTCCCCTGTGTCTCCCTGGCGCAGCATCGGCTTACCATCTGCAAAGAGCAGGAAGAGGAAAAGGGGTTAGAGGATTCAGAAGAGGATTTCACCGCCTTCTTCCTAAATATTCAGCCCAATTCAAAAGCTCCCGCTCCATTTGGATCAAGAGTTCCTTCTCATTTATGCAAATGGAGAAGACTCAATTTACATTCAGAAGTCACTTTTAAAGGGTTTACAGGGCTTTTGTGGGCGAATGTCTTACAAAACATCAAACTTCACTGTAGCGTTTTTGTCTGTTTACTCAATTAGTGTCCAATGTCTTTGTTTTCACATGTATTCTCTACATTTATTCAGAGCCTTGACAGCCATGCCAGTTATAGAAATAAAATTATTATTTATAATATGTATTAAGCTTTGGCTATTTAAATCAATCAAATATGAAATTGAAAATTTTTTTAAGAACAAATAAAATCACTGAAGTAAACATGAATAGCCTGATTCTACTGTGGAGATGCTGAAGTTCCAACTGGTCCAAGTAAGTCCCATTATATCCAGAAAAAATTCAATTCGTGGACTTTGTGTGAAATGATTATTTTGGTGGGGTTTTTTTGCTTATTTTAATATTCTTTTCCCTGTGGCATGTCTGCTACGGAAATGTTTCCAGTTTTTTCATAAATCTATAAGTAAACAATAAAAAGTCACATTAAAAATAAACAAAAAAAAAATCAGTCAATTAAACATCTTTACCAATACACCTGAGACATTTCTACTGTGGAGATTATATTGTATTAAATTGATTAAATTAAATTGTATTTATAACTCTGCATCCCCATCTCAGAGCACCCCCACTTTTGGAAAGCTTGATACGCCCCTGCCCATCATAACACAATCAAACGACTTTTGTATCTGAACATTTCCGGTGAGGGAGTTCCAACCATGTTCTGAGTTTTAGGCGTAAAAGGGGCCACAGATTTATCTGCAAACCCTTTTCTAATGGGACTTTACACTCACTACTGTACGTTCTGTCCATTACCAACTGAGCTTTTTACTGAGGAGATGACAAACAAAGCCAAACATTTTCCATAATCCTAAAATTGTGGGTTCAGACTGGTCCTGGAGGGTCAGTGTCCAGCCCTGGCTGGCAATCTGCTTATTAAACATACTTTACCAGTTTAATTACGGGTTTGGTGAGTGTTAAAGTGGATGGAAACATGGTTCCCTAGAGGAAATCCTGGAAATAGTAAAAACAAGCCCTTGTTCTGCACCTGTTCCTCAGGAGAGCATCTCAGCACAGATGTGTGAAGCACATTTATTTTAATTACTGGCTTCATCAGCTCTATAATCTCATTACTATCTTCATACAGCAGTATTATCCACCCATCACATTTCTTCATATTCTGCTTCCAGAGATACAGACTTTCTTGTTTGTTAATGTGTTCTTGAGGAACAGTTCTCCAGGCTTCCTGAAGGACTTTCAGAATCTCTTATTCCCAGTCCAGTCCCTGAACCAGACCAGTTTCAGAGGAATATTTCTGTTGTTTAAGACACACAGTGTCCTATGTACTAAAGTCCTGAACCAGTGAAGAACCAGGAGCAGATGGTTCCAGATGATGGGGCGGTGATCAGTATACTGGTTGTGCTGAATGCAGAGTGGCTAAAACTCCTTTATCTAGACTCCTTGTGTCTTTACACACTTTGCAGCCAGTCAGTAAAACGTTTGTTCACATTTCTTCAATTTAATCTCCTCAGTGTGACAAATAAGGTATTTTACAACATGCCAATTTACAGCATAATATGAAGAAATGGGGAGTGGTTCTTTTGTTTTGCAGAGTACTGTAAACTGAAGAATGAGCTGGTATGCCATGGTGTGGACCTGATCTACAGTGGAGAACACTGAAGTGGGGAACCCTAAAGAGGATGATTCGGTCTGCTCCTCAGTGGAGAATCCTGGAGAGGAGGATTCGGCCTGTTCTCCAGTGGAGAACCCTGGAGAGGAGGATTCAGAACTACCTTTACAGGCACTGATGAGGAAGTATCCGTATGGAGTGACTCCGCTGAAAGCCAGGTCCACCACGGGTCTGGTGTGACCTGAGCAGGTCAGGGGGGTCTGTCTCATCGCCATCGTCAAGTCAGACCTGGAGAAGACATAGAAGTTAAAATATAAGATGATGAAACTCCTCCGAATGTTTGAGGCGGAGAAGATGAAGCTCCTCGTGAGAGCTAGAGTCTCTACGGAGCTGGAGGGTGGGTTAGCTTTAGCCGTTAGCTAGCGGACCGGCCTGTTGGTGTATGGGCTCCTAAAACGGTCATATTGTAAAGCACGCCAGGGGGTTACAGCTTGGAGTAAACAATCTAAATAAATCAAACCAATTAATAAATTTCACAGTAAAAGTGTGGAGCGGTGGGGAAAGGGAGTAAAAACAGGCCGATAGCAGCTAATGCTAACAGTTACCTGAAGTAGTAGCGGCTCCACGAGTGTTCCCCAGCGGGCAGGCGGCGGGACCTCGGCCGGGCAGCGAGGCGGGCAGGGCCGCTGGGCTGGTGGAGGTGAGGACGAGGTGTGGACTGTGTGTGGACTGGGTGAGGCTGGTGGAGGTGTGGACAGAGTGAGGCTGGTGTGAGGCTGATCCTCAGTCTGGAGATCCTCCACACACAGAGCCTCCAGCAGCCGGAAACCCCTCACACTACCGACATTCACATCACATCCGACACACACATTTATTTATAAAAACAAGAAAAACAGAAATTATTATATCTCAATTTATTTCGTCCGTATTTATGCATCTGTAAATCTAAGTATATAAGCGTGTATACTTTTATGTTTATGGAATAAATTTAGGTATACATTTACGTATGTATTTATATACAAAGATTTTATTTGCATTTATTGTACGTACGCGCGCGTGTGTGAATTTATTTAGCTCATGTGTATGTATCTGTAAATATGTATACTTGTAAAATATAGAAGATTATATTTGTACTTATATAAATGAAACAAATATGGACTATTCAAGTTTTATTTAAATATATTGATATATATTATAAATATTAAAATTGTACCTGTTTATATATGACAAATGGATACTACATAGTTATTTCAGTTATTTGTATGTATCATACGTATATTTGTTAATATAAACACACACACACACACACACACACACACACACACACACACCCTCGCACACACACACACACACACACACAAACACAAACACAAACACACACACAAACACAAACACACACACACACACACATACACACACACACACACACACACAAACACACACATATATATTAGGGGTTTGCAGAGCGGCTGCAATTTGTATCTGTATTTGTATTTGTTAAAAGGGCAAATTATTCATATTCGTATTAGTATTTGTATTGGAGTAAAATTCATAATGCAGCGTGCAAACAACGTCAGAATCTCCTCATGAACTTGAGCATGTGATAGGGGAAGCAGGGGTATTAAAAGTGAAAGTGATCAATCAGTCACACGTGAACACACCTCACACAGTGTGAACAGCCTGAATTTCCTCGCCTGCATTTAAACCCATTCACCAAGTAAAGTAGCGGGCCTCCATGAATTCTGCACATGTGTGGAGAAGTGTGTGGAGACGGTCTCGGGGAGCAGTGTGTGGGGACGGGGAGCAGTGTGTGTTCCTTGCAGTCTACCAGAATACCGTATTTGTATTTGTCTCCACCCCTCATATATATATATATATATATACATCTCCAGAAGAAAATACAAGCTCACTAACCAATATTGGCTAGTTTCTCAGGTTTCACAAGTATTTAACTAAACAGCTTTACCTTAGATTGTAATTTCTGCTGACCTAATTTCCTCTAAATTTAAAATATTTGCCTTCAATTACACATTTATAGGAAATTACAAAAAATCTAAATAAGAGAAATGATGCAGTGTTTCTAGTAATGTTTTGCCACCTGGTCACACTGGGAGAAGAGAGTGTTGATTACAGCAGTGTTTTTTAGGCCTTTTTTCATTAAATAAGATTTGATTCAGATGATTAGTAATCAGTACCCCATAAAGCAAAATTAGGTTCTTGAGTAGGAATTTAATAGAAACTGGGATGGATTCGTGGTCACACTTGTAAAGATGCTGATTTGAAAATAAATATACAATTTGCGCACATTAAATTATACTGCCTGTTCTTGTACTTGTTCAAACAAAGGACATTTGACATGCATTTTAAATATCACTCCTCATTTAATCCTTCTTTTCTTTCTGAAGGAAATGTGTGTATCTCCCAGACAATTAAGATCCCTCGTGAGCCAAGAGTAGGAGAGTTTGACAAGATAATCCACAACCTCGGAGAAAACTCCAATGCCAGGGTGGTCATTATATTTGCAAATGAAGATGATATAAGGTGAGTAATAATAGCTACAAAAGTGCATTTCTGCGTTGACTGAAAAAGAACCCAAGTTCCAATTCCTAGCAATCACACAGCTCTATTGGGTGACTGGGTTGCCCTACAGAAGCAAAGAGCAGTACTGCAACAGGGAAAAACTGTTCTAAAGTTATTATGATGGGTAGACAAATATATGACTGCAATGATGTTTCTGCAATTTATAAACCATATAATTTTCTTTTCTCTGTGTAGCAAATTTAATTAAACAGTGTTATTTTTTTTTAATTATTTTAAGGCCAATATATTAAATAAGCTCTGTTCTTCTTGGTTGCCTTGTATTGTGTTTCATTCAGAAGCCAATCTGGAGTGAAACACTTCTGATAACTTCAGAAAAGGTGAATAGGACTAAACTGGTGTAGGCTGATTTTTTGGAAATATGTAAATGTGTTGTTTCTTATGAGAAATCAGAACAGCCTCTTTTTACTACTTGGTTTTTATTGTCTCATGTAATCTTAACAGTCTGCACTAAACTATTCTACTCTATAAAACAAGGGAAATAAATTTGTCTATGGTTTGGACCCTTTATAACATTTAGCCAATCTTTAGATACTTGATTTCCATCTTAACAGGCTTAACCACAGATGCTGATAAAGATGAGGTAGTTACTAATCATTGGTGTCCATTTGGTCGCATATACAGAACTGCAGAGCCTTCCCTCAAGCGTTGTATTTAATTTTTAATGTGAAGCATTGAAAAACACACAGTCATTTATAGCAGAGAGCTCAGGATAAATGATTGATCTATTGTGACATTGTGCCACAGCGCTGCACATTTGAATTCAGTCATAAGACTGTAAGTGGAAGCATCCTGGTTTTGCTTTTGTAGTTTAATCATCTCAATAGCCCCACATCACTCATGCCTTTCCAATCAGATGTGTATGAATCTTTTTACTTACAGTGCCTAATGTTTGTATCTCAGACAACATGTTAATTTATTTCATAGTTAGTATTACATATTTGATATTTACGTGTCAATGGGACAATTATTTAAATTAATTCTATCCGAAGTATCTCAACATACATGGATGCAGTGTTTGGGCTTAAAACAGTTTGGATCCACAATGTAGATAAGTTGCTGTGAAAACAACAAAGAATTTTAACTTTCCCCTCCTCTCTTTCAAGGCGATTACTGCAGGCAGCGAAGAAAGCCAATCAAACGGGTCATTTTATTTGGGTGGGATCCGACAGCTGGGGCTCGAAGATTTCTCCAGTTCTTAACCAGGAAGAGATGGCTGAGGGGGCGATCACCATCCTACCCAAACGTCAGTCCATCAAAGGTAAAGAGAAGATTAGATGATTTGTTCAGCTCCTTCCAAGCCTAATTAAAATGAATACCTGTTGATAGAGGTGCCAAGGTAACGCAAATAATATGTTTCATGCATAACAGTAAAAAAAAAGATCACAAAGAATTGCCTGAAAAACTGACTGCATGGTTTCTAAATCATAGCATATTTACTCCAATAGCTTCTGCAGTTTAATGACTATGCACTTGTCTGTCTTATCTGCCTGATTATAGGTTTTGATAATTACTTCATCGGCCGTACACTGGAGAACAACAGAAGGAATGTATGGTTTGCTGAATTCTGGGAGAACAATTTCAACTGCAAACTCAACCGCCATGCCTTCAAGAAGGGGTCTGGAGTTAAGAAATGCACAAGTAAGATTTGTTTTAATTAGCATAAGTATGAGGATGCAAAACTTTGATAGAATGTGAGAGAATAAAGCATGTGCCAACTCCTTACCGAATGCATTGGCCCGCTCTTCTGATCATCTGAGAGGCAACACTTCTGTTTACACCTGAGGCTAATTAGTCAAATCTCTTCAGCACACTTTCTTCTCGGAATTCCTCTGTTGCTGAGGATCATGTTACCTCCTCTAACTCAATAGAAGCTATCCAGTTGCCTTTATTGAAGAAGAGATGATATTCTCTAATTGATTCTACATTCCTTTAAATGGGCTTTGGCACTCAGCCATGGGTTCATCCAAAATTGGAGCTTCACCAGTTCACTGTTTGGAGAGCATGTGGTTTCTAACAGCTTTCACCTTTTCTAACTGAAATCTAATAATGAGGTTTGGGATTCCCAGAGGCATTTTCTTCCAGAGGAGCTACAACATTAAGCCTACATCACATTCTTGATATGTAGTCAATAAAAAAATAGCACAGTGTACTGTATGAACACTAAGACTGCAGCAGAAGTTGTTTCTGAGAGGACTGTTAAATGTTCTAAAAGATTTAAATAGTATAATCATCTAATTGTAGGAATTGCATACCAAATAGGTTACTACTGCAATATACCATCGTTTGCTGTCTGAACTGCAGTAGCTTATAGTTTCTGGCACAAGAAAGCTCCATTGTTGCACTGTATTACAATGTATTACCTTGTTATGTAATCTAATTGCTTTGTTGACTAGGGGCACGTTATTGTTACCTCACTTGAAAATCTTGAATTTATAGATTGCACTTCATTAATTAGACCTAAATACAATAGGTATTGTACATAAAAATGAAGCATTGCCGAGGGTAGGTGCTTCTTTGTTTTCATGGAGTGTTGAATGTGCACATTACCGGCACTGAGGTAACCACTGCTGAGCATGCCATCGCGTTCCATTAGATTTATTGCATTTGTTGGTTGTTAGCTGTGATTCGGCCTTGCCAGCACACAGTGCAGATGCCTTTGAGATCTAGTAAGGAAACAGAAGGTGCCGTTTATTCACTGCGTGAAGTGAATAGTCTGACGTACATGCATATGCAGACTAAATGTGTTCCATGATTTAGTGAAAATGGCCTTCTTTTATATTGTGGTTTAGAAACAGCAGCACATTGTAGTACAAATACAGCTGGTCATAGTGGGTGGAAATAATGGCCTGCATTGTTGAAATGCAATGACAACACCGAACATTTTCTGAGAGTGCTATCTCTAAGGGATGAGGTGTTTACAGGAGAATACTGATGCAGAGCTAGAATCCACCGACTACAGCTTGGGAAGCTCATATGCTCACTGTAGAATGTGCAGTATACATTACAATGATTGTCATTCACACCACTGCTGCCTGTATGGTTTCAAATAAGATAGTAATAGCAACATATATTAAAGTTACATTTAGCATGTTTACAAGTATCAAATAGGTTTTCATACAACTAAAACTGCTACTACTTCTACTACTAGTTTATTATTATTAATAATAAAAATAACATTATTATGAATAACAATAACATTATTATGGATAATATTATTATTGTTATTAATAATAACATTCGTCTTCTTCTTCTTCTTCTTCTTCCTAATATTATTATTATTATTATTATTATTATTATTATTGTTATTATTATTATTATTATTATTATTATTATTATTATTATTA
>JBBKCR010170810.1:1587-15325 GCA_037577295.1 Ladigesia roloffi | reverse complement strand
AATAATAGTTCATTAATCGTAATCGAGTTAAAATCTTTAATTAATCGAGATTTTGATTTTAGGCTAAATCGCACAGCCCTAGCAACAGGCTACAAAGTGTCTAAAAACTTCTACCCCTGCAATTGAACTCATTCACCGAGTGAAACAGCGGCCAGTCAGGAACACGGCACCCGGAGAGCTTTGTGTGGGGACAGGTAACTCAGAGGTACTTAGCAACCTTGGGAATCAAAAGTCCTGCTTGCAAAGCGAACATCCTAACCGCTACGCTGCTACGCTGCTAAGTTGCCTAGATAAACGAAAATTGCATTTCTGTAAAACATGAGACTCTTACACATGCATGATATGGGCCCTTTGATGTGTTTGCGAGTTCATTCTATGTACAGTCAGAACAAAACTTGCTGTAATTAATTTTTTCCCACCAGTTTTTATGTAGCTTTTAAAGACTTTGCACTACGCACAGTGAATAATGGTGAACAGACTGATGGATATCATCAAAAAAATAAAGTCAATTTTAAGTCCCGATTTTTTTCTTCTCTTGTAGAGTTATCGCTTTAGAGATGTGAGGTTTTGCCCGACAGTGCTGATTATGTTTTCATATGTAGGTGCAGCTCTGACCTTCGTGAGCACATTAAAGGGCTCATAGCATGGAAACGCAGTGTCTTTGATGTGCTGCATAAACAAGGTTTAAGGGGGAAGTTTTATTCAGATCACGCCTCACTGACCTCGTCTGACAGAACAACATTCACAAACAGCTCCTACTGACCTGGCATAGAGGCTTCTTGTGCTTGTATGTGTGTATGCAAGTGTGTATGGGGTGAGTGTAAATGTGAGTGTGTGTGTGTGTGCATGCTTGTATGAGTGTGTGAGGTTATGTATGTGTGTGTGTGTTTGTGTTGGAGCATGGTTAGCTTCAAGGCATGCTTTCCTGGAGTGGTGTGTGTGCATGTGTTTGTATGATTGTGTTTCTGTATGAGTGTGTGTGTGCGTGTGTTTGTATTGGTGTGTGTGTGTGTATATGTTTGTGTTTGTATGAGTGTGATTTTGTATGAGTATGTGTGTGCTTGTGTTTGCATCAGTGTGTGTGTGTGTGTGTGTGTGTGTATGTATGTATGTGTGTATGCTTGCCCAAGGGTGAGATGGTCAGATTTGTGCATAAGCTGCGTGATCCTGATTTCCTGTTTCTATGGATACGTTATTAATAGTGTGAGGCCTCGATGGCCTGATCAGGGAGGTATAATAACATCCGGGAGGTGTAATAACCTCGGAGGACGCGGACGCGGACAACCTCATTTCATCCTGATCTGATCCCGCCGACGTGAATGTGAAACTGTTAAAGGATACATATTCATACAGCATGGCTAACCTCACAGGTCATGTCTATCCTCACAGGCAGGCTTTTCCTGTGCCTAAAACCACACATACAAGTCTATTACAGCTCCTGAATGAAAATTTAGTGGCGCAGGTGAAGTGAACCCTCTTTGATGAACCCAGCTTGTACTCCATTCCATGGTTCTAGATAACAATGAGCCGTACAGAATCTAAAACTGCATAAGTATGTTTTTTAGGGCTCTAAGATGAGTGTGTGAAAAATCGAGCCTTCGCTTAGCACAATTACATGTAACTAAACAAGCAAATAATTTCAACATGAAGCTTGTCCATCCACAAGTGCATGGTTTTACATAACAGTGAGTCATATAGTGTCTGAAACCCATGAGCAAGTCCATTACAGCTCTGAGGCCAGTGTGTGATTTAGGTTTGCGGTTAACACTATTTCATGTGATTAAAGAATCTCTTATCTGGAGCAGAATTCGGCTGGGCTGTCTCTTTAAGGCCGAGTCCCAGGGCGTGACCGGTTCTGAAGTAGGTTCGAGTGTGTCGTCCCTCCTCTGAGAAGTATTTCCCGTCCAAAGGAACTGCCGGAGTCCCACAAGGATAATTTGCTCCTGTGCCCTCGTCCCCATCCTGACAGCTCTATCAGTGCCCTCACACTCCTTTTGCTCGCCCCCAGCCTGTAGGCAGCTCTCCTGAGAGAGGGTGAGAGAGAGAGAGAGAGAGAGAGAGAGAGAGAAGGAGAGAGAGAGAGAAGGAGAGAGAGAGAAAAAAGGAGAGAGAGAGGTGGCACACTATGTCAGGTGGGAAACCCACTGAGACACACAGACACACACAAACACACACGCATCCAGCAACACATACATACAAACACACACACACAGTGAAGGTCCAACATTTGCAGCCATTTGTTACATTTTTCGTATTTTCATTTTTTTACTTGAACTTCTGTCTGGGTTTATGAATCCTAAACATCCAATGTTCACTTTTTCCTACTTAAACTATATATGTTTCAACATTTCATATTATGTTTGGAGCTCACTGATTCTGTGATGTCACAAAAAATGATGATGTTCACCAGCTTAGATCCTTTGTTGTCATTTGACACAAGCCTGGGTTGCTATGCTCTGGTGTGTGCCGTTGGAATAATACAGATTTGTATTCCTCCTGCTTTTCCAGGTTGTGCTGACTCAGGTTTCTCTGACGTGAAAGGAGCCTATAGATTATTGTGTAATCAGTCTTTCCATATATAGCACAGATTACTCTCTCCACACACACCTGACACTTTATCAGAAAACCAACTCCTACCGCTCTTAGAGAGTGGAACCAGAGGGTGGGTGTTTCCAGGTAAGGTGGCCAGTGGGTAGTAGCTCAGTGTGTTTACAATAAAGTGGCCATAAAGAGTAAATTTCCCACTTGTGGGACTAATAAACTTATCTTAAAGAAAGGACAAGGTAGGTGTTTCCAATAAAATGGCAAGTGAGTAGATGGACATGGTGGGTGTTTCCAATAAAATGGCAAGTGAGTAGATGGACAAGGTGGGTGTTTCCAATAAAGTGGTCAGTGACTAGCCATTTCAGCCGTTTTCTCCGGGATAATACACTCTTCTGATTCTGAAGCTCAAAGGTGGTGTCCATTCATCTATTCATTTACAACCCCTTTATCCTGCACTTGGGGTCGGTGGGGGTGGGTTTGGGGCCTATCCCAGCTGCTATGGGCGAAGGCGGGGTACACCCTTGACTATTGCCAGCATGTTGCAGGGCCACACACACTCACACCTAGGCGCAATTTGGTGTGCTCAATCAACCTGTCCCCCAATAGCTCATGTTTTTGCTGGTGGGAGGAAACCCGAGCTCCCGGAGGAAACCCACGTGGTCACGGGGAGAACACGCAAACTCCACACAGTAAGACCAGGCGCCGTCTCGGGAGTCAAACCCAGGATCTTCTCACTGTGAGGCAACAGCGCTAGGCCCTGCAGCACCGCGCCGCCCTCAAAGGCATTGTTTCTTATAAAATCGCCAGTGAGTGGAAACCTTACATGTGTTTTATCCATAACCTTGAACAGCTTGTCAAAGTTAGTTGTGAGAAAGTGAGCAGTAGCTGTTGTAAAAGACAGCAGTTGTTATGTGTTTAATTTTTAATATTACTTTTTTGTTTGGAAAAAAAAGAGGAAATAAAAAAGCTCATAAAAAATACATGGCGCATCTTGTATATAAACCCACAGCACTGATGATAGCTTCACAAGTTCATATTCAAATACAACAAAGGCAATAACACATGAAGCCCGCGTCGAAGCGGCGCATCGGCAGGGATTTAATTAACATAAATGTGAGGATTTATGCACGCAAGGCAGTGAATGAATAAACGCAGCACAGCAGTCCTGATGGGGAGAAAAAGCAGATATATACAGAATAACAGATGATTAATGGTGTTTCACACAAACAGTGTTTACATACAAACTAGTCTGATCAAAGGCAGCAAGAAAAACATTAAAAACACCAAGGAAGGGCATAAAAAAACCAAAGCCTCCTTTTGTCCTGGCAGATCTATTCATTCGGTACTTTACTAGTTTTTCTATATTTCTGAGACATGTGGCATTAGGAACAAAAGGAGAAACTGCTTTCTGTTCATTGAATGATGAATGTATAATAGATTAAATATGAGTCAGAAAAGACTTTTTCACAAAAATACCAACATTTATTGTCAGATTTCTAAGTGTGAAGCCCTTTTACCAGTAGTGAGCATCTCTTGAAATACCCTAAGGTGTTACTATGTGTCTAATAATGTGGCCAGCGAGAGGAAGTGCAAAGTCAGTGATCCTAATAAGGTGGGCAGAGAGGGGAAGGACTGATTGGGCTTTTCTAATAAAGTGGCCAGTGAGTGTCTTTTTAAATCTATTACTAAAAACAAGAAAACATTTTAACCTTAAAAAGACAGTTTTTCATGACAAGAACTTAAGCTCTCATGGTACAAATGTATTTAGTTTAGACGGGCAGAGGCGACCTCAGAGGAACTGAACCGTCCTGCTCAAGCATCAGCCCTCAGACCCACATTCCTTCAACACAGTCCATTTCCATCTCCCCGACTGCCAGCACTCAGCTTTCAAGTGGCTTGAAAATACAGTGGCAGTGACCAGCAGACCTGCATACAGCTGTGAGACACACACACACAATATATATATATATATACACGAACACACACACATATATATGTATAGTATAAATGTCCCTAGATAAATATGTTCCAACCATACAGCATTCAGCACTACCAGTATACTGATCACTGCCTGATCATCTGGAACCATCTGCACCTGTTTCTTCACTGGATCAAGTGAAATGTGCTTTTTTTCTTCTTCAATGATTAACCTGTAGGTCTTTCATGAAGCCTTGAGAAGTGTTCCTCAAGACCGCATAAAAAATATTCTGACCTATAAACCCCGACTGTATATATTAAAAATATATTATAAATATGCACTTATTGATTTTGTGTATGTACTATATGAAATAAATGCTCACGAAGTCTTGAGGTCATCATCTGCTAATTGCAATGTAATTAGAATGTTATGTAGCCTTTAATATTCCACATTTCTTTCTGTGACACAAACGCTGGAGTCCCACTTTAATTTACTTTACAGGCCACTGGGCAGACATTTGGCTGCACCATCTGCTTTGGGCCTTCAGTTTTCTCCTCAAGGGTAAATACTTTCAGTGCGAAAAGAGAGAGAGAGCGAGAGAGAAAGAGAGAGAGAGAGAGAGAGAGAGAGAGAGAGAGAGGAGAATAGTTGATTGTGTGCTTTAACTTTACTCAACCACACAATTTATGAAAATAAACTACCGTATTTTTAAATCTGAAAATATTTAAAACATGTCTCACACTTCCAACCTGCCAGCAGCTGTTGTTGATCGTGCAAATAAAGCCAAATGAAATGGAGAGAAAAAGAAAGAGGGGGAGAGAGTAGAGAGGGGAAAGGGAAGAGGGATAGAGGTAGAGAAAGAAGGAGAACAAGAAGGAGAAGGGGGTACTGAAAGAGAGCGAAAGAGAGTGTGCGGAAGAGATAAAACTTCTGAGTGCAGCACTTTATGAACACAGTTTATTCAGCAGTTTATCTCTGTACGAAGACTTAATAATTGAGTGAGCAGTTATCCTGCATTAACCACATCTGTATGCATGTGTGTGAAAGATAGAGAAATGAAAATGTGAGGACAGGTACAGAAGAAAAGCTTGTGAAATTGAATAGACAACCCTGCAAAAGACAGACCTGTCCTAAAACCAACACAATAAACCTGCCCACCTACAGCTACACACACAAGAGCACTATGCAGCTCTGCCTTTCACCACACACAGTGTGACACACTCCGTACTAGGTGGAGAGGGCCAGGACCTTCTCAGATCACACAGAGATGGACCACTAGGGATCACACACAGAGTACCACCAGGACCCTCTCAGATCAAGTATACAGGAACCACCAGGACCCTCCCAGATCACACACAGAGGAACCAAAAGCCAGGGACATAGAACAGGGAAAGCAGAAACCTGATCCTCCCCCCCCCACACACACACACACACACGTTTCTCAGATTAATTAGTCACGATTGTATTTATAATTTGGCTTTCCCACCCAGAACACCCCCACATTTGGAAAGCCTGATACATCCTTGCAACCAGGACCCTCTCAAATCACACAGAGAAGAACCTCTATGACCTTCTCAAATCACAAAGGGAGGAACCACCATAACCCTCTCAGATAATACACTGAGGAACCACCAAAAACCTCTCAGAACACACAGAGGGGAACCGCCAGAACCTTTCCATATCATACGTACAAGATTGCAGGGATGCTTTCTAGGCTGGCTGTTGAAGAACCACTACATTGTAGGTATGAGACATTCAAGGTCAACTACCAGAATAACATTACACTGCAGGTATGAGGCGTCCTGCTCTGATTATCTGAATAAAGCTCAACTGCAGGTTCCTAGGCTAACCATCAAGCCATGCATCAAGCACTATGCTACACACTAAAGAACAAGTCTTAGCAGTTTAGCTGTAGGAGAACAGCGTCCACAGTTATGAGGCTTCCTGGACGGGCTGTTGGAACATATCTAGACTACAGATATGAGGATCCCAGAACTGGTTAAATGAATATTGTTTCATTATGGGGAAGTCTCAACCTGGGTTTTAAAAGGTGGTACACCTCGGGTTTGAGGTTCTCTCCAGTAGTTGTCTGAGTATTGCTACACAGGCTTCCCTGGCCAACTGTCAAGAAATGATAAACCATCATTGTGAGGTTCCCTGCACCAGTTCTGATAGACATTTCACAGACTAGCTGTCAGATCACCACTACACCACATTTCCTGCACTAGATGTTTGAATGGCCCTTATATTTTGGTATGAGGTTTCATAGACTGACTCTCAGATTGAGACAAGATTGTATTCGCCATTCGCCTCAACAATGTAAATTCCAGGGGCCATCTTCAAATTACTAAAACAACTAATTGGAAAATTTTGGTTCAAACAAATGAACTATTAAACAGATTTTTAAAGATGCAAATGTCCGCAGTTTACACCGAAATGGATTGAAGTTCTGTCTTCAAAGAAAATTCTGGGTTTCTGATTGAAACCTCAGACATTGAAGAAGGTTAATTTTTAAAAGAGGACAAAAATCAATATCGGCAAGTTTCTCCAAGACGCTTCACGGTCATGAATGTTTTAATATGTTTAAAAACACGAATTTTTGGTGAGTACTGCTGCAATCAGAATATCACATGGTGTGAAGAATACGGTATAAAAAAGAACTGGTGAGCTGTCAAAGACAAACAACTTCTGCGCTCCTTCAGACAGATGCAGCAAGTAAAAGAGGACGTATTGGGCCAAATCAGAATAAAATGACAGATATGGAGCTGTGGTTTGCAAATTAACGTCAAGGCTGGCCGGCTCCGACTGCTGAGGAAAACAGTCGTTTTGGAGGCAAACAACAGAGACCTTTGTAATGAAAATTGCTTTTGCTTGTTCCAACATGGCATGTTCGCTTGTGGAACAGTGGTCACTGTGTTTGTGCTGTTCACAAAAAGCAAAGGACCTGCCAACTCTGAAGGACACAGTAAATGACAACATAGAAAGTGTCACCAGCTCCAAAACACAGCATACCAAACTAAACAGAACTCCCTGATACTTTCAGGTGACTTTACTGGTCACACAGTTTTAATATAATATCCATAAAAAACACTGACCAACAGGTCACTGTGACTATGGGCTAGAAGGGTGTACAGATTGTGTTGTCCCATTCAGTGATGGAGCTCCATTCAGCATCTTTGGAATGAGTTAGGCAGCTCTTGATTTAATTAAAGTGTCAAACCAGGTGTCAGATAGAAAATAGAAGTAACAGTGGCTTTCTGCTGGGTACATGCTGTCATACTGTACATTGAATTACTATTTACTGTATCGTACTGTAATGTGCCCAAGATTTTGCCCAGTAATATATGTACACACAATGAAAATATACACCCAGTAGGCACATTAGATGAATAAGGTTGGTAAATACGATCAAATCATCCAAAATAAATGCTGTGGAGTATGAAACATGTTCTCCTGAAGATCCTGAAAATCTTGCAATATACAGTTTGGCAGATTTTCCTATAAGAGCTTCTTTTCTCCTCAACTTAAACTTTTTCAGAAAACCTTGTTTTTTCAGGGAATAATGTAAGAAGTGATGTGATTTGAGATAGCAAAGTAAAAGAGACAAAGAAAGAAGCCGATTGGAAAGCCAGGGTAGAGAACTGCTGCTCTTAATCTACCCAATGCCTTCACACATCCAGTGTCTCTCTCCTTCTGGAACACTGTGGCTGATAATGAAAGGCACCAGGCAAAAGAGACTCTTGGAGCCAGACTCTTGCGGAGGCCTTGTCTGAGAGCTCTCAGAAGTTCTTGCCTCCTCTGTCCAAGCAGGGACGACAAGTTCCTCACTGATGTAAGATGATTACTGTTCAGTGAAAAATAGCAAAACTGATGTTAGATTCTTACTGTATGATGAAAAATAGCAGAGCGCTTCATGCAACATGCTCAGGCAGAAATGATTTTGCCTCAACGAAAATGAACCATGCAAGAACTGTCATTTCATAGAATGCATCATAAAAGGAATCCTCGAGTTCAATGTAATACTTTCATACTTTAATACAATAAACATTTTTTGGGGAACAAATCAAATACAAATCTGTTGTAAATCTCTAATCTAATCTAGTCTAATATAATTTCATCTAATCTAAATTCATCTTCAAATGTAATTTTTTTTATAACCGTCATCTTTGAACTTTGGCATGCAATGAGAGTAAAGAATGTTATTCATTATGTTTATCAGTTGTTGTTTCAGTCATAGGATTTGGGGTGTGGCTTCTTATAGTAGGCTATGTATATGTTTAAATTACTGAGAAGAGATGTGACCTTTACCAGGGTTGGAGTTTAGAGGCCTCTTATGGGCTACATCTAAAAAACATTCATTTTCTAAACAGACTGAAGTGGTGAGCTTGCATGGATATTTCCCATCATGCTACAACCCATTATACAAGGAACCTGCAACCATTTGGGAAACGTTTTATGAACCAAGGAGACTGGTCATTGTTCTCCGTGAATAATTTGGAGCTTTTTCTTTCTTTGCTTATTTTGTGTGCTTATAACGATATGTTTATAACAGTTGCTCCTGATCATGGCTCCATTTGTTGGATGCAATTTAGTTGGATTTATATTAAATAATGATTGTATGGCAGTCGGCCTGTTTTATTATAACTTTTTACCTGGGTTATAGTAAGACTAGGAGAAATTGGCAGCAACGCCCTGGCAACCACCTGGAACACCGCGATGATCATCTAGCCACCTCAAGAAACCATCTGAGATTTCATTGCAACCAACTAACAAAACTTTAGCAATGACCACAGCAACTACTTGGAGTACCATAGACACCACTTGGAGTAACATAACACCTAGCATCACCCTGGCAGTCACCTGCAAAAACATGCAAAAACCCAGTAACACCATTGCAACCCTCTAGGATGCCATAGAAACGGTTTGGAAACACCCTAGCAAACACCTGAAACACAATAGCAACACCTCAGCAACTCTATAGACTGTTATCATTTACATTACATTTACCGCATTTAGCTGACGCCCTTATCCAGAGCGACGTACAACAGTGCTCAAGTAATCCACTACAGTAGCAAGGACCTGTAGGGCAAGATTTAAGTCCACATCCACCAATCACCTAAGGTACTGTAGCTCAGTACACCTGATCAACACCGTCACTGTTACCTAACTACAACAACAATCTTGACACAAGACAACGCCTGTAAAGGAAGGTAAAAACATGGTTAGGAAGGTAAGGAGGGTTTTTTTTTTGTTGTTGTTGTTTTTTTGGAGAAATAGGGGATGGTTAGTTGCAAGTTATCAAACCACTTATATCCTCTAGAGACACATAGCAGCCACCTAACAGCACCAGAGCATTGCTTCAGCACATGAAGCACATTGTCTTTAAGAAATAAATTCTCTAATTTTATTTATTGAATATAAGTTATTGTTTTCTACAATATATCAAACATACACTGAGGCAAACAGAATCATTTATGGCCTAAATCTGTATAATATACAATCTCGGTAATTTCACTGAATGATAACAAATGTAATATTTTTTCTTTTTATTATTAAACACAGATTCATGCTAAAACTAATATTTGAGCTCATGTTTAACAGCACAGCATCTGCAAGGAGCGGGGATGGAGCTGATTTAAATGCTGTAAAGGGGGCGGTGTATTTGGACACATTAAGTCTATGGATATTCATGATGGAACCATTATTGTAATGAAGGCAAGGCCGTTTTACATCCAAGACTCACCCGGCCTCAGCATTTCAAATTTAATTAATGACAAAGACTACAGTCTGGGACACACTTAGAAAGGTTTTTAGCCCAAAGAGGATTTATTGCTGTTAACCTAATGGCACGATTTCAGTGTTTCATGTTTAAAAGACCCCTAGAAGTAATTCTGGATAAAAAATAAAGTAAGGCAGTGATTTCAAACAGATGGTCATCTAGAAAATGGTTTTATAATACATCTGGGGATGATTAAATTCATTTGGTGGAGGGTGCAGCTGTGTGAATGTACTCTAGAAAATGATTTAATATTATTAGATAGTCAGACTAACCCCCTCCCCCTGGCACTCAAACCACTTCTCCGCATCGGTTCTTAGAGCGGCTTGTGTTTATAGCCCAGTCCCAAATGGAACCATAAGCTCCTCAGTTATCCCCACAATCCACAATCATCACAACTTTTTTTAATGAACTAATTAGCTGATCTGCAGTGGCTCAGCTGAGATTAACAGCACGGAGCATCTTGATAAGAAGTTAAATGAACAAACAAATGCACCTCCACTCATATCCAACCATCTTCCTCCTCATTGTGTTGACTGTAAAACCATCTACTCTACATGTTCCTTAACTGTTTCTCCATGGAATTTTAGCTAAGAGGTCACTCCTGAATTGCTGAATTCCTCTCTGAAGGCAGAAAGTGCACATAGAAATCATTCAAACATTAGCACACTCTGTTGTAAACCAAATTGGGACGTGGGACACCTTGTCATTGTTTGTTGAAGCAGATGGACTAATGTTATGAAGAAAATACAACAAGTAAACAACACCACACTGAAGCACAGTGGCTCCTTTAACTCTAAGACTGCCTGAGTATTTTCCTTTAAAGCATCCAGTCACATGGGTGTGATCTGAAACATTGAACACTGAACATTCGAACTGCTGTACAACACTGCAGGATAATGAAAATTCAGGATTACTATTGATACGCAGTCTTATTTACAGATTTTTATATTAATACATTTATACATGACAGTCCGCAATTACATCAAATTAATATTGGGCTATGCCCCAAAAGGCTGACAGACATTGTGCAGGACACTCAAGAGCACTGTCATGACAAAGGACAGCCACTACACCCATGATGGAAGAACCCAAATGCGGAGTAGCCTGAGAGGATTGGTAGATCACACAATTTGATATAAAAACACTCTCTGTCAATAGGGTTAGGATTCCCAGAGGAATCCTCCCTTCTCACTCACACACAAGGTAAGATAAATGGCTGAGAGTGATGACTCCAGGACTGCCGCCCGATAGACCATGTGGGGATGATACCCGACGATGGTAATCCCGTTCAACAACGGGTCCCAAATATTGCTCCTCGGTACCATAGCCCTCCCAGTCAACAAGATAATGAGTGCCACTGTCCAGCCGACTTCAATCGAGGATTTGATTGACAATATAAACAGGGTCACCGTCCACTATCCACGGGGAGGCGGGGCAGGAACCTGGGAGACATAGGAGAAAATACAACAGGTTTTAAACAGGAAATATGAAAAACAGGGTAGACACCAGGCAGCCGGATCAAGCATGTGAAAGGGTTCATTCTATGAATTATTTTATAGGGTCTAAGAAACAGGGGGGAGTTTCTTGGTAGAGCCAGCCACCACTGAAGCAACACTTGGACAAGCTGAATGTGTTCTTCGACAGTCTTTGAGTATATCTACAGGTGCAGCACAAGGGACTGGCCTTGGGTGAGAGCACATTCTCTGATCAATCCTGAGGCAGAGCAGTATGAGGCCATCGACAGTGACTGGGAACTCCCGCCCGGCTAATTCATCCTTCAAACAAGGAGCCAACACCTTGTAGAAGGCTGTCCAGAGTGCACCAACCCCCAGTTTGTCTGAACAGCCAGGGACCTAAAACTGCCTGTATTCCAGCTCAGAGAGCGCTCTCCCTGGCGTAGATGGTAAAGTTTGGAGTTGCCACTTCAGCTGCTGGCCCGGAAAGGACGAAGACGAGAGGTATGATGTGGTTTGGTCAGTCGAATAATACTCCTCCTGAGACTTAAAAAGCTTATTAATCTTTTTCAGGAATACATCCCATCCCCTAATACCAACGTATCTGGCAGAGAACTTTTGGGAATGAAAGCAGATGATAATGCTGCTAGAAGGGGAGAACTCAGAGTGATGTCTGGTCATGTATAGTAGTCTAAAGCATGGTGAGTTGCTGAGTAAGCTCAGGATGAGCCAAAGGACTTGTGAAGAGCCTGCTGCAAGCCATTCATGTCAGGTTCCAACCTTGCAATCACTGCTGCCTGCTGCATAATGACGTCACACATAGCTCCACCGGTTTCATGGCTGTGGGATGTCACGACAGCTGCTACACCTGTGTAGCGGGAGGATTGGTAGATCACGCATGCATCAGCAGATTTAGAATTCACATCTTCATTGAATATTTATCACCCTTCCATAATCATTCATAACTAGTATCTAACTGTAATCATACCAGCGCAGCTTGTACTGTTGTACAATAAATATAATAATCCTATTGAATGAATCATGAGTGAAACAAGTCATACCAGTATCAGGGTGACTGTCACCTTCCTGAAAAAAGATACATTTATCTGCTGTGCAGTCAGTCATAGCAGCCGGAATGAATATGAGAACAATTCATAACACAAACTAACAACTGTCGGATTGTGGCATGCTCGCAAAAAGACTCAACGATGCTGACAAATGCAAAACTCCCACGCTAAAGGGATAAAGGCCAGAGAGGATTGGAAACGCCTGGGAAAGTAGGGGTAAGGGTATAGGGGTAGGGGTTCACAACAGGTGAACACACCAATCAAGAGGTTTGACAAGGCACAACAATCATAACAAAATCATGCAGTCACAAGCACATTGAAAGTGTGAACCAATGTTCTGCTAGCCTGGACCCGGAGACATCCTGTCCAGGAGTTACCCCAGCTTAGTGTTTCCCTTGCCTTTTAACACCCACTTCAGCTCAGCAAGGGGGTGTTAATGAGCTGATTAACTGTAGCAGGTGTGCTGGGAGCAGTGAACAGGGAGCTATACCTTAAGGACCAGGGTTTAGAAACACAGGATGAATTAGACAAAGGCACTGCAGGGACAAATGTTACAGACCCCAGAACAGGGGAAACCAAATTTGGTCCTCCATGCCTGTCCCCAACACAGAGTTCAGTTTTACCTGGACAATGACAAATGGTTCAGCTAATCACTCCAGGAGCGTATTTGAACACTTCTACCCTGGAGCCTTGCAGAAGGCCACTGAACTTTGAGTGTGTCATTTGGGTTTGGTCTTATTTGATGTACTTTCTTCATGCTGACATTTGTTTGGGTCACAAAAAGACATTGGCTGTATCTGCCTCAGCTCAACCAGAGTACAGCCAGGGTGAACAATTGCACAGCAACTATACAAATATGGGGTGTCAAAGTGTGTGTGGTTTCCCTATATGCAACATAACAGAAAGTTATTCATTTTGCTGGCTGCATTCTTAAAGTGTTCACATATATGCAGGTACAATTCTCAACATGTTCTTC